>VXBZ01001027.1:108981-127494 GCA_013399135.1 Heliornis fulica | reverse complement strand
AAAAAAAAAACACAAAAAACTGCAATGGAACACATTGACTTCTAAGAATTCATAGGTCTCATCCACTCAGAATTTCTGTAAATTTATGTATCTACTCTGCATAAAAGGACATTTTTACATGTGTGGACAGTGGAATCACAGAATATGAGGAGCTGGAAGAGACCTCAAAAGATCATCCAGTCTAACCCTGCTGCCCAAGCAGAATGATCTAGAGTAGATCACATATGTGTCCAGATTGGTCTTGAACGTCTCCAGAGAGTGCGACTCCACAACCTCTCTGGGAAGCCTGTTCCAGTAATCTGTCACCCTCACAGTGTAAAAGTTCCTCCTTATATTCAGATGGAACTTTCTATGTTCCAGTTTGGAACCATTTCCCTTTGTTCTATCACTGGTCATCACTGAGAAGAGCCTGGATCCATCCTTCTGGCAGTCACTCTTTACATATTTATAAACATTAATGAGGACCTCTTTTGACCTACATGCCAGCCCTCTTCTAATACACCCCAGGATGCCATTGGCCTTCTTGACCACAAGGGCACGCTGCTGGCTCATGGTCAACCTGCTATCTACCAGGACTCCCAGGTCCCTTCCACCTACACTGCTCTCCAACAGGCCAGTCTCAAACCTATACTGGTACCTGGGGTTGTTCCTCCCCAGATGCAATACCCTACACTTGTCCTTATTAAATTTCATTAAATTTCTCTCTGCTCAGCTCTCCAACCTGTCTAAATCTTGTTGAATGACAGCACAACCTTCTGGTGTGTCAGCCACCCCTCCCAGGAATCCATTAATAACTTTCTCTTTAATTCCCAAAAACAGAACACTAGTATAATGTCACTTAAAAGACAAGTGTTGTAATCCTCAAGTACAACAACACAGCATGCCACTTAAAAATAAATAAATTCTGGTATGCTTTGACTTGCAGTAAATTAGAATACTTTAACATATTTATTTTGGGCAAATAAATCGATATATGTATTTCTATCTGAAAATATGCATGTATCAGCTCTAGAGTTAACTGCAGAAGGTCTTAATGGGAAAATATTAATTAAAAGTGAAATCTGAAAAATCTGTATTTCCCCCAGATGATACACTGTAAAAACTCTGCTTTGTAAATATCAAAATAAAAATGTACGATGAAGTGAAAAAGAATTTTTACAACTCCTTTCAGGTAGTTGTAGAGAGTGATAAGGTCTCCCCTTAACCTCCTTTTCTCCAGGCTAAACCACTCCAGTTCCCTCAGATGCTCTTCATAACAACTCTGCTCCAATCCCTTTACCAGCTTTGTTGCCCTTCCTTGGACAGAGTGCAGCACTCCACTGTCCTTAATGTAGTGAGGAGCCCAAAACCGAACACAGCACTCGAGGTGCACCCTCACCAATGTGGAGTCCAGATGGGAACAATCCCTTCCCTAGTCCTGCTGGCCACACTGCTGCTGATACAAGCCAGGATGCTGTTGGCTGCCTTGGCCACCTGGGCATGATGGCTGGCTCATGTTCAGCCACCTGTCAACCAATACCCCAGATCCTCTTCTGCAGGGGAGCTTTCCAAACACTCTTCCCCAAGCCTGTAGCATTCCATGGAGTGGTTGTGACACAAATGCAGGGCCCAGCACTGAACCTTGTTGAACCTCATACAGTTGGCCTCAGCCCATTGATTCAGCCTGTCCATGTCCCTCTTTAGAGTCTTCCTACTCATGAAAAAGGGACATGATACCAGACCTAGTACATAAGACATTCAGTGAATGAAATGAAATGGATATGAGTAAGTTTTACTTTCAGTTTAGAAATGTATAAATTAGCACATTTTTTCTGTTTTGTTAGTTGACTGAAATGTTTACCATATACGCAAACCAGAATTTCTCAACATACATGACACCATTTTTGCTCATATGCTACAGTCTGAATCACAATCTGCAGCATGTCTTAATAAAGCCTGAGCTAACAAGATAAGCATAACTGAGTGAAATGACAAAATCTAATCTCACAGAAATTCAGACATTTCATTAAGTTCAATGAAAACAGAATGACAAGTCATTTTAAATTGCCCCAGGACAAAAAAAAACCCTCCAAGTTTAATTTGAAGCTTCATAACCAAAACAGTGTTTGATTTTGACCTTTCTTCATTTTGATGGGATTGAAATTAGTTGAGTAAGGTCAAAACATTTTCATTCTATTTTATAATTTGTTTTTATGAAATTATTCATATTATTGGAAAGAATATTCCTTCACTACATTCATAAAATCAAAAACCTGTTCTACATTACAAAATTATGGATCATGATGCAATAAAATTTTAATTGTTTTGAAATAGAGCAGTGACAGTGTTTTAAGTTGCTTTCCCGTCATGTCCTTAGGTATGAATACAAGTTTTGCTTTGGATTTGTAGCAGAAACTCCAAACTGGTTCAGATAGAGCTGGTGTGTCAAAAGCAGTGGTGAAAGACACAAAACATTATCAGCCCTTTCCACTCAGATGATAACAAAAGTCACAGCGGCATAATGAAAAAGAAAAAAATGGTATAATTTAACTTTCACTTCTTATTTGCAAACTGATATTTGGAGTTTTTTTCCTACTTAGTAATTGCCATCACCACTGTTTTTGAAAAATCTAGTCATTTCCCTTGCCAATAGCTTGGAAATGAAATTGGACTACAGGGGTAAAACAATCTAGGGAATATACCTGAAAACTATCCAGGGTGATGGGCAGAGAAGTAACCTGAGAAGCTGTGAGATTGGACAGTCAGTAAAAGCTGGTTGAAGAAATAGTTATACTTGGGACGGAGGGACTGTTTACAAGGGCATGCAGTACTAGGACAAGGTGTAATGGCATTAAGATAAAACATGGTAGATTTAGATGACATATGAGTAATTCTTCCCTGTGAGGGTGGTGAGGCCCTGGCACAGGCTGCCCAGAGAAGCTGTGCAGTGTTCAAGGCCAAGCTGGATGGGGCTTTGGACAGTCTGGTCTAGTGAAGGTGTCCCTGTCCATGGTAGGGGGTTGAAACTAGATGGTCTTTGAGGTCACTTCCAACCCAAACCATGCTATGGTTCTATGATGATTCTACTTATACCAACACAGTTGGCTGACACAGCAAAAGACTATTCTGGTATCCACATCACCTAGGTGAAACACCAGAGAATAAGACAGACTGACGATTATAGAAGCAAAACCTCAGATTTCTTATTTAAAGAGGATTAAGACATCTCTGTGTTGTACTGCAGCTTAGACAACATCATTGATCCATGAGTGTCACTGATTTTCTTCACAGCTTTTTTTTTTCCTTTTTTCCAAGCATAAATTTACAGATTTTCCACAAGTAACCAAGTTAATCAGAGAAAAAATTACATGTAATATTTTGAAAACTTCATTGAGAAAATATTTAAATTATTGCGATTGAATGACCATTTGACAGATTTAGACTGAAGTCTGAACTGCAACTCGGCTTCTACTAACCGGTCCTGTAATCAACAGCAACCTTCCCATCTAAGAAAAATTCTTGTGACAGCAAGCATGTGCACATTTCCAGTAGTCACCATTAGAACCTATGCATTTGTTTGTCATGTCTGGGATAGCACATCTATGACATGGAGAGTGTCATAGAGGTGTATGAGCTGCTGCTCATGTTGCCTTATCTGCAAAGCCACTTACAAATGCTACCATTAAACATTCATTTTCCTCAGGTTAAGTAAGAAAAGAAAAAGAAAAAAGGAATTTATCTCAAATAGTTGCCAGCGAAGAAGTGGAATAGTGTTGTGCATGACCTAGGAAATTCTCTCCATCAGTGACATTATGGGCATGGCTTGCATAGTTTATACCCCGTTTCTCTCTTTTTTCAGAGCAGACACATCTATATAGAAGAATTTGACACTTATGGAAAACAAACACCAATAACTTGGCTCAAAATTAATCAACATAATTAGATCTTCCACTTGAGTTTTTATATGACTGCAGCAAAAGCCTCTTTTAACTCCTCTGGAATCCAGAAAGCAGGAATTTGTAGCTGTACTATTGTAATATCAACAAGTTTATTGTCAAACTGTTCCTGCAGTAATACATTGTCAAAATGTATAAAATGAGAACTTGAGATATGCAAAATATGCCACATAGGAAAACACAGCACTTAAAGTACTGTAAAATTACAATAAACAAAGTTAAGTGGCCAGTGAGAAACACTTAAAGCTAATCAGAAAATATCCGTCTGAGAGCAGCTTCCCTCACTGAAAACCTTTCTGTATGGTACCGGATTAGACTGGGACAGTGAAATAGTCATCCCAGCTGTCCATACAGCCCCCTCCTGCAGGTTGTTAATCCTACCATAGGGGTAGAGCAGTAAATTGCAATAAAACACCAATTACAGCCTCCTCCACTTCTAAAAAGCGAGACTGATTCAGGCAAACACTGGCTAGTGGTAAAAAGTGCTGGTCCTGTAAAACTGAGAAGCCACACAGTGATACTTGTGCAGCTAAACTCCATTTATTATGCAACCAACCTTAATGTAAAGCCAGTTTCACTGATAATGATAAACATAAACTAGAGGCTTCAGCTTTTTGAAACTCACAAAAAGAACATTACAGCCTCTGGTACACTAGGTCAAATGACACCTTTAAAGCTTCCAAGCCTACCTGTGAGGACGATACCTGACTGTGGGTTACTTTTATATGTGAACTCTTTTCTAAAGTGGGTTCCAGAGGAAAATTTAGCTTGCAGTTGTGTAACTGAAACCAAGCCATACTGTATAGATGAGTATATGATAGCTTAAATTAGCATAGCTCTTCCTAATTCAAGATTTTTTTCCTAACTTTTTAGTTACCTGGAAGATTTTAAACATATGTCTTGAAATCAAATGGAACTCAAGTTAAAAAAAAAAATTCCACTGATGTCTCCAAAGCTCGCAGATATAGTAGGTGTATGTCTATATCGGTACACTAAACAGTACCAAAGGACTTCGGCACTTCAGACACAGTCACTGAAAGAAAGCAGGAGGTTTGCTCTTCCTTTTCACCTTCCAAGTCTCTCAGTTAGGAGAGTAGGGGAGAGGACAGAGTTCATATCACAAATCCTTTATTCACTTTAAAATCTATTTCAGGGAATAGAAAGGTTACAGTTTAAAGACTCCATCCCTTACCCTGTGGGGATGTGGAACTAGAGGGAGGTATACAGTTCTTTTTCAGCACACTTTCCCCCCAAGGTAATGGAAACTAAACTTTAATCTAGTAGGAAACTAAGTTCTCCCAACTATCCACAAAATGTGTGTATTAATAAATGTAACAGAGTGCCAGTCCTAGAAGACATGAAAGAGGAAAAAGCATAAAATGGGACAGAAAAATATGAGAGAAGAAGGATGAGACTGTTGATAAGAAGGGCAAGGAAAGAAAAATATGTGAAGAAGGTGAAGATGGAAATGTGCTTTTTAAAAAAAATAATTTGCATTTCTCAATGACATATTATTTTTCAAAATTGTCCTCAATAAAAATCAGCTCAATCACATCTAGATGTGCTACAATTTCTTTTTTTTTTCATCAGTAGTATTCCATATTCTATTACTGTTATGCTGAAGGGAAATTATTTTAGGCACATGAAAGAATCTAACTTCTTTACATTTCGGTTTTCTCCCCCTGCCTCCTGACGCTCAGCAGACCTGGAAAACAAAAGATTAAACTTGGAGAAACAGAAGTATTGTAAATTTAGGGATAAGATGACTATAATCAGTAATGTTGAGACAAGAGGGTCGCAGATGCAATAAGATATATTTTCCTTACATCTTCAGTCATATAGCTATGGTAACCATACTATATTTTTAAATCTTTTCATAAGATTAACAGAAATATCAACGTTCATTGCTAATGACATGCCTACTGAAAACAAATTAGTTACATGCAGTATTGGGTACCACCTGAATCCCAACTGCTTAAAAGACTTATCATTTTAGAAATATTCAGATGAAAAAGAGGGACGTAAAGAGAACACGCTCTGTACAGAAGTCCAGTGACACACTGAATTAAAGCAAATTAAATCAATGCTAGCGAAACACACTGACGCAGGAAATGAATATGGGTGTTGTGGGACTGCACGGCATGTTTGAGGACCTGGGATTTGGCAAACCTGTCACAAAGGAATGATTAAGGCAGGAAGATCAGCTAAATTAAGAGCATGCAGCAGAACAAAATACATGACTAATTTTAGAAACTGTTGACGTCCACATAGCCCAGGGAAAAGACTGGCCTCTTACTTTCAGTGTAAGTGACAGCAATGCCATCAGGGTAAGCTACAAGGAGATAGTGAGAGTAAACGGCAGACAAGCTAAATCTGAGACATATACAGGACAATGTGAAATGATGGCTTAGCAGAAGTTCTGTAAACTTAAAGTCAAGGACTCTGCTGTCCAAAGTCCCTGAAATATAAGATATTTTGCCAGTTATTAAACACACCAAGGAATGTGAGTTAGTTTAGGAAATCCTGGTATCAAACAGCTTTATCTGAGCTTGAAAATATAAAAGAAAAAAACCCCATAAATTAAGAAGTTTAAATGCTGACATTGAGTGGGAACCCACTGTGATTCAAAAGTGTTGCCCTGTGCTTGCCTGTGATATTTGATCATATTTTTAAAGAATTCTTCATAAAGTATAACTGACTGCAGGGATTGGGATAACTGTCTTCACAAAAACTGCAGAATCCAAGTACCAAAGTTTTTCCTTTATAGACTATCATTTAAATTCAGCTTAAAAATTCAAGAATGAAGGCCGTTAAACTCCAAACCAGTGTCTCTACTGTTCTAAGTTTTAAGCAAACTTCAGTTCTGCTCAACATTCTCAAGTAAACGCACCAGAATAGCCTATAATTAACTGCCTATCCAGCTTTCTTTTTAAAGAGTAAACCTTGTAATCCCATCTTTCATCATCTGGGATCTAACACATATATTTCTTTTAACCTTCCATTGAGCTGAGCTTTTCCTTTTCTGGATTCTCCCTCCACTCCTGATGCATCTGACAGTTCATGGTGAGGTAAGGTGATATGAACTGAAAAAACTTCAAGGTGAGGATGATCGAGCACTGGAACAGGCTGCCCAGGAGGTGTTGTGGAGTCTCCTTCTCTAGAGATATTCAAGACCCATCTGGATACCTACCTGTGCGACCTGCTCTAGGGAACCTGCTTTGGCAGAGGGGTTGGACTCAATGATCCCCTACAATTCTGTGATTTGGTGAACACACAGAAACATCTTAATGTACATGTGGGTTTATCAAAGGACTTCAGCTACTGTCTGACAATCATTAAACCCTTCTATTCAATAAACAAAGACAACATTTATCACATTTCCTTCAGTTATTTATTATATATAGAATTGTGAGTTCTTACTCACTTGTTAACAGACTAGACCTGCTCCAAGGTTGAGAACAGTATTATGCATACAACTTGTAAAATGACCATACAGCAGCAGTGAACCCCTCAAAAATGGTTTAAGATTTGCTGATCCAATGAATACTTTTTTATTGTCCTTCATGAGAATAGAGCAGGAAGACAAAGCTTGTATTTTCCAACTTTCTCCAATGGAACACTGAAGGGTATGTGCTCTCTTAGGCTCCCAAATTATACTTAGCTAGACTGTACTGCCTGTCTTCAAAAGGGATGAAGACAGTATCTGTGGCCTGGTTTTGTAGGCTCTTTCTATATGGGCACAAATAATGACATAAAAAGTATTACTCTAGGCATAAAATAATAGTATGAGTGTACTCTGTACAGGACCATGTTTGGTCAAAGAACTATCCTATCATTACAAACTCTAAATAACAAGCTAAAAATAAGTCTTTTTTTCAGAGTTCCAGCATCATGGGAATTTTCAGCCTCTGTTAGCAGATTTGAAAACAGATGCCTTAGGAATTGCCTGCAAATCCTGAAGATACCAACTCTGCAATAGTCAATGCAGAAAACAAGTTATGGTGTCAAATTTACCATCTCACCTTCACTGCTTATGCTTGGACTTTCAAAAGGTTTATATGAGAAAAACCNTACTGTCTTATATATAAGACAATATAATGCAAATGAATATTTTTTTTCCCTAACCATTACTCAATATTTCAAGGCTTCAAACCATCAAGATTTCATTATATTCTGTTCACTTTTTAAGTCAAGGATTTAGGAAAGAAATCCCTTCCTTACTTTCTCTTCTCTTCTCTTCCCTTCCCTTCCCATCCCGTCCTGTCCCTTCCCTTCTGTGCCAAGAAACAGCCTTATGAAACTAGTGCTTAGAAATATTCATGTTTAAAGTTAGAAACACATTTAAATATCTTGCTGAACTAGGATGTCACATATACTAAGAGTGAAGCTGAATTTTCTTCTCCCTATGTGTAAAAAAAATATGATGTGAAAATTATTTTGGGATTATCTAACTTCCAGAAGTAATAGATTCAATAAGACTTCTTAACTTGACAGTAATGTTTGAATTACAATTTTGATCATATCATAAAAAATAAATGTTATCTGTGCATAATATAAATATATCAGATGGCATCTTTGTAGAGTAACAGCAAAATCCTGGGAACTTAAGTGAAATAGCCCATATGTGCAATATCAAGTAAAAACCCTGACATACACTATTATAGTAATTACTTGAATGTCTCAGGGAGGTAACTTTCATATTTACAAGGCTGCATAGTAAAACACATAGAATACATAGTCCATAAACATGATGCAAAGTACTTTAAAAGCGATATAAACTAGTCTAACTGCTTTAGCTGTCACTCACTTGGTCCTGAACCACACTGATGCATGCCAAATTGTATTTCAAAATCTAACATTTAACAGCTTTGAAAGCAGTTATCTAGAATCTACATTTTATGCTTTTTCTTTTGTTTTTGTGGGGGTTTTTTTGTTGTGTTTTTTTTTTTCTTCCCGTGTTTTGTCTTGTTCATGTTTAACTAGTTTTAAGGAATCTAGGATGATATTATTATATTATGCTTATTATTATTTTGAATTTTTTTTATGTCTCACTCCTTATCTTCTTACAAATTTTATTAGGTCTTGTTTTCAATTTCTGTGGAGTTCCTCCTAAAATCAAATTCCTACTGTTTATGATTGAAAGTTATGTAAAAAGCTGCACGTAGTATACTTGTTAAGGTTTAAGAACATTCATTCTTAGATTACACCATTAGAAATATCCTACAGTACAAAGGTATTTCAAAGCTTGGACTGAAAACAATTTGTTGTAATGTTCTACCCTAAAGTCCTATATATTTTTCATTTCTAAATTCTGAAGGTTGGGTATCAACTCATCCATTAATCAACTTATATACAATTATACATCTTTATATCTGGTGTACCTAAAGAGCTGCCTAAATATTATTTTTTTATTCTTCCTTCTAATATTGCAGATACAAGAATCAGTTCCCAAGATCAGAAGGTAGTTCAAAACCAGAAAACAAAAAGCTACTATAATTATATATCAGAGTGTCTCTCCTCAATCCTATAGAAAGAAAAGTATATTGATTACAGAGCAATGCAACCTAAGTTTGACCAAATATAAGTCAGAAGAAGTTTGAAAACCGCTTTGTAAAATGCCTAAAAGTTCTGCTTCAGAAAAACTGCAAGATGTGATACATTGCAATCTGCTGCAGAAAGTCATTAAAAGAACATGTTTCCCAATATGCAGCTCATTTGACAGATGAGCTGTGTCCGGATGAAACCTCTTGCTCATAGATTTTATTTTTTTTAATATGATATCATTCCTTAAATAAATGTGCAATCAGCTTATATTAGCTCTATTTGAATTCAGGCACTTGTCCAAATCCTTCATTTTCTACAACCTTTCTTTGAAAAGGATGCATTATAAACCTAGTAATGCTTAGCAGCTAACTGTCCTTCACTTATTACACTGACGAATGACTAAGTAAGCTGATTGTGATTTAAGCAATGCAACATGTTGGAGAAATCACTCTCATGCTTGTTAAGTCAGAAATAAAGTGAGTCTTTACCCCTGCCGTACTCTGTGTTCTGTAACCCCCAGGTAGAAATCTTCAGAGATACTGTTCTAAAATATGGAACAAAGCATCTTAAAAACACATGCTACTTTGAGATTAAAATTCAGAGGCCCATTAGAGCACTGAATAATACTTCCTCCTTTTTTTCCCTACTGCCTCTCCTTTCACATTTCATGAAACCATGTCAGGGCTTGTCTGCTGAAGCAGAATTAGAATTCCAGAGAGGAGATTTGAACTGCTGAAATGTTAAACATGTTGGCATGTTAGAGATCCACACTCCTGCTCTACAGACGTAAGTAGTACAAGGTCTAACTGCCTCTTCCTGATCCTCGGGTGAAAAGAAGTCACATACAGTAGACACCTACTTACTGTGTCTTGTAATCCAGGCTGGAAGTAAGAGCTGCAGGACCATTCTGAAACAGGTAGGTATGGTATACAGATTGAAGAAAATACATACAGCTCTTGTATACTAAAGATTTTGCAAAAACCGCTAAGAAATATCACAGAGGTTCCTTAAGGATTTTCTTGATAATAAAGCTGATTATTTAAAACATTTTTTGCAGTTTCTGCTATGAGGCTCAGTGAGTGAAGGGTTCTTATCTCAATATGTAGTAGAATATCTTCCTTTTTTTGTCTGCTATACCTTCACTAAATAAATTCCAAATCAATAAATAGAAACTCTTATCTGCATGTAACATTTAGCTTCAAAATCCAAATGCCAAAAGACATGGAGAGCAGGTGCAGAAGTATCTCAGGATGTGGTTGCACTGAATAAGAACGAGCAACGCATTTTGATGCACATCAGAAACAGGAAACACAGATAATTTACTATTGCTTTCAGTGTCCTAATGTTAACTCACAGTCACCTAACCCAAAGCAAAAGGCTACCCGCTCTGCAACTATCACTCAAATAGCTCATTTAAGATTAACAATAATCCATTTGCTTTCATCTGTGGTAGATAAAAGGGAATCGGTAAAAGAAATTAAGTACAGTAGGATTTGGTCGGGGTTCAGCCTATCTTTTTATTCCTGAAAATCCATTAATTCAGCAGGGTTTTAATAGCAAACCTGGGATGACAACACACCAACATACTCCAGGTATAGTGCCCCTTGTTTGGCTCTTATTGTCCTCAAACTCCTTAGCACATAGACAATGCAGGATAACTGGTGATTCAGAGCTTAATAGCACGTTGTGCACCACCCCTACAATCATCTCCTCTCCATGCTCCACTCAAAGTATGAGGGTGGAAGGTCTTCAAAGAGAGATGACAGAGGACCACACCAATGCGCAGGATGGTATGACTACTCATGTGTCCCAAAGAGGCTGTCCCTTTCCTCTTATCTGTGAAGGACATATAAAAACTACCTAACAGCAGGGAGCAAACACGAGCTGAGATATCTCAACAGATAGATGCATTTGATTCCCAGAATTAGGACCCAAACAGACCACATGAAAATGTATGAGTGATTTTCCTTTCTTTATGCTGCCTACAAGAAGCTGTAAACTGCTAACTACTCATTACTTAGACAATAAATAAAAAACCTCTTTCACAGTCTTATATATTCATAACCCTAGTAACAGCTATAACATGCCAAAATATAATCTTAAATACATTCATTTCATTTTAGTGTGTGTCTGTTAGTAGAGAAAAACAAAGTGACTCTCCCATGTGATAGGCTTAAATAAATAAATAAATACATAAAGTTCTAAGGAATTCCATCTTCACAGCTAATACAGAGGTTGCTTAAAAATGGGATTAAGTCTCTGAAAGGACATTTTCTTTTGTAGCACTACAATGCAGATGGGTGCATGGGCTTTTGGCTGAAATGAGCTACGTTCTCATCTACAGCAGTGATGAAACCAAATCAAGCCTATCGGAAAAACAGCAGCACTTGCAGCCTACACCAAAACAGCTGGGACCTGAACCCACAGCACTCTGGGTTTTACCTGTTCTTCACTGCAGCTCCTGGCAGCTCCAGTGTGTCAGAGGGATGCTGGGGCTGGCTGCCTGGTTGGTTAGCTGGCGCTTTTTTTGCTAATGTTCTTTGAGAGAATAAGACACACCTGTATCAAACCATAGATGTAACTTTTATATTCCTGTCTCATTTTCAGTATTTAACCTTTATTTCACAGAATAAACCCCAAATTATCCATCAGTTTTGAGCTAAATGGTGACATATACTGAAATAAATGACATGAGATGCAATCTGAGACTGGTCTAGGAGCATTAGCTCTGCCTTTTGCTCAATCACTCGTCCATCACAAAAGGAAAATTATCTCTTTATAAATGAAAGTGAAAAAGATGGAGACAGATATTAGCTGTGCCAGAAAAAGGGAGACTTCACATTTAAGGAATAAACCCATATGAAGAAAAGAGTCATACACACCTACACATCAGCCAGCTGAAGTGGAATGAGAGAGAAGGAAGAAGGAGCATCAGCTGTGCCTGAGACTGGTTTGAGAGACTTGTCACTTCTGTTGCAGGATCAGGAGTGAGAAGAGTCACTGCAGCCATAACAGCCAGAGTGCTCAGCCACACTCCAGTGCATAAGGTAAATGGAAAGTGATGGTGGATCCTTTCAGTGTATCAGGCTGTGAATTTTGGCTGTGGAGGACAGGATGAAACACCTGTTCCTCAAGCTCTGCTACCAAACATTGAAAGAGCTGCGGTGGCCAACAGGTGGAAGCAGCTTGATTTAAAAGAACATGTGAGTGCAGCCACTTACATCTAACAGAAAATGTGAGTAAAAAGTAGAGGAGTGTGTATCTAAATTTTGCTATGTATAGATCTGCTACTCTCAAAGACGTTCACAAATATTAAGAAATCCATTTATCAGACACACATTCCAAGCTTGCCTTGCCTCTGGTAAGAAGTTGGTTGAATGTTCCTATTGTATAAAATATAACTATTTATTAATTATAAAATTTATTTACTTTTTTTTACTATGCTGTACATCATACAGCTTGTTCCAAAAACTTTTTAATTGTTCTCCTTTTCATTGAAGGTACCATATATGCCATAAAATTTAAAATGTCGCTGCAGCTGGAATTATGGCTACAATTTGGAGGATGGCTCAGTGCCTTCAGCAATGGCATAATATAAATCCTACATAATAATTCCATTTCCCCTCCAAATGTTCAATCAGATTAACTTACACGTCTACATTGCCCTTCTCCTCACATGCCACAGAAACAGTCACCCTGGAGTGAAAGATAATCTCCTTTAGACTCAGTGTTGTGCAGCTGAATAGGGTGAAACTTTCTCATTGAAATGCAATAATTGTACAGGGAACTGTTGGACAAGTGACTGGATGAAAAGTTGTTTCTGTGAAAAACTTTACTTCTATGATCACTGTTAAAAAACCAAAAAAAAACCCAAACAAAAGTCTGCATAAGCAACAAGAAGAAAAATGTTTTCACAAAGAAAAAGCTACATGTGAGATAACAGCGCTGATGAATTTCACTGGGTAAGGGAAAGTAATGGCCAAGCACAGTAAAACCATACCTCACTTTTATAAATATATGCTGTATATTAAAGTTTAGTATAAAATACAGCATTCAGTGTGAAGAATAAAGTCACTCTGTCTTTCTGCAGCTGGAAGCCTGTCATGTTTTAAAGTTTTATATTTCAATGTCTGGCACTAATTTTCAAAGGACTGGGAAGAAATTTATTTTGTTATATTCAAACCTTCGTCACTAAGAAAATTAACTCTGAATATAGAATGATATATATATATACGATGTATATCTTCTGCATCATAGACTATCTAATGCTCTAAAATGATATTATTCTGGTAATGACCATATTTCATAATTTTCTGTCCATGTTATAAAATCAGATGAAGTTAAACAAGGAAGACAAATGCTACAGAAACGTATCAGATATCTAAGAGAAAACCTAGGTAACTTTCAAGTGAAAACCACTAATTAACTTGTCTTGTGTTTTGGTTGTTCTCAAAATTGTCTTTTCACGGTTTCTGCACAAATCTACTAGACACTAAGAATTTTTTTACTATCACCAGTTATGCCTTACTTGTTCAGTTTTGCAGATGAAATTTTGTCTCTAATGGCCTCACTGGAAATTTTGCCATTATCTTCAAAATCACTAATGACTTCACATTTCTCAGCAGGTTGTTCTTGGCTAACAAGAAAGCATTCAGTCTGTTTCCACACATTGAAATATTTAAAGCTACAGTAACTGACAGAACTAAGGAATCACTCAAACCTCTGGTTTTGCAACACACAGTCTGTCATTTTACACAGCGGTAAAGTCATGCTATTAAAGCCAGTTTCACTTACACCAATAGTTGTAAGAACATGTTACAGCGACTGCTGTTGTGAGAAAAGTCTTTTGCATTTATTCTTCATTGGCAGACCATCATTCCACTAGCCCTGCAATCTACCTTCATACAAAGCTTATCATGGTAAATATAACTTCACTTATTTAATTGACAGTAACGACACTTCTTTTCATAGTAATTGAACGGGCATCTGTTACAATGCATCAAAACAGCCTTGCTCGCCAAAATGCTTAAGCAGAAATAACAAGTTTTGATATTCAAAAGAAAATGTCATTCATTATGACTCATGTAATGATGAAATGTAGCAATATTAAAACAAAATGCTTACAAATTGCCAATTTTTTTTTTCAATATCCAGAAATTAAGATTATGAAATGAAGATATAACACAAATAAACTCATGTGAACAAAACCAAATATTTTGCATTGTTATGGCCTCTAATGATGATTCAACTTCACTACAGGTTGAAGGGTTTTAATTTAGTATGTAGTCTTACAAATGCTTCGCTCTGGACACTGAATTATTTCTATTTATTTGTTAAACTCATGGAGCATACTTCAGTCCCAAATGTATTACTAAGCTATAGTCCTTAAAGGGTGATTATCCCTATTTTTAAAAAATAAATGTGAATTGAAAACAATGTTGTGGTGGTTTGACCCTGGCTGGAGGCCAGACTCCCACCAAAGTCACTCTATCACTCCCCTCTTAGCTGGACAGGGGAGAAAATACATATTTAGAGGCTTTGGAGTTGAGATTGCGAACATCATTCCGCAATTAGTGTCACGGGCAAAACAGACTCCACACAGAAGAAATGCAAAAAAACTCTCTAATTTATTACACTACACTACACACACACATAAACCAGAGTCAGGTAATGAGAAGTACAAGCAGCTCTTAAGACACCATCCCCCACCCCCCCTTCTTTGCAGATTTCACTTTATTCAGGGTTTCTCCTCCCCAAGATGGTACTGGGGGGAAAAGGGGGGAAATCGGGAATGGAGCCTTCAGTCTTCGGTCAGTTCCTCATGAGTTNCCCCCAGAGTCACAAGCACCCCCAGCAAACTTGCTCTAGCATGGGCTCTGTCTCTCTTTCTCCACAGGCTGCAGGTGCTGCCAGGGGCTTGCTCCAACCTAGGCCACAGTATTATTCATACTCCTCCACCTGCTCCATGGTGCATCTCCATGGGCTACAAGCGGGGTCTCTTTGTCCTCCATGGGCTTCAGGGGGACACCCGCTTCACCATGGTATTCTCCACAGGCCACAGGGAATCTCCTCCTCCTCCTCCCCTTCACTGACCCTAATGTCTGTAAAGTTCCTTACATCTTCTCACTGTCTTCTCCTATGGCAAAATGTGGCTGTTTGCATTCTTCTGTCTCTAAAATGTGATTCCCAGAGGCGCTGTGACCAGCTACTGAATGACGGCACAACCTTCTGGTGTGTCAGCCACCCCTCCCAGCTTCGTATCATCAGCAAACTTGCTGACTGTGCACTTTATTCCCTCATCCAGGTCATCAATGAATACACTGAACAATATTGGTCCCAGTACCGACCCTTGAGGAAAATATCTCAGAATCTTCTCTGATTGTACTATTAAGGCAGTCTTTGCCTTGGGGAGATAGAACTCCCCTCACTTAATTGGTAGGACATTGTTTTCAGGGAGTCCCACCAAAATCAGTGGGGTGTGAAATAAGAACAATCTGGCAAAGTGTAAGAAACTGCCAAATGAGTGCCTAAAGACATGGCAAGATGTTCTGTAAAAACTGAAAAAAGAATGCAACTGGCTATTTTTTCAGAGACAGCCTCGAAAGGTTTGAGAAACCCACTGGAAAGAAATAATAATCCACAACTGAAATAAAAATAAATTATGTGCATAACCTTGATTATATGTACCTATTTAGGATTACATTTGACATTTAAAAGCAGTCTAGATTTTTCAATAAGCAGGAAATGTCAAAAGTGGATTGCTATGGATTCGCTTAATGCTCTGGGTTTCTAAGTTCCAGAAAACAGAGCAACAAAGACTATAAATCTCAATTTTAATGCTAGAATTAACCTTACTGAAAATCTCAATGCTGATGTACATTCCCCAATGGTATAATTTGTCTTTGAGAAATATAAACAGGATGTACCAAAAAAGTTTTATTTACCCATATGAGAAAGCCTACCAAAAAGATAAAAATATAAGGTAAAGCCAAAGTTAAAGTTGCTGAGGATGTACTCCCAATCATTACACGATCCTATCTATGATTAAGCTTTCCATTCACTGAAAAGAGAATAAATATTTCTTATTGCTTTATGTATCGGTATCTCAATAAACAGAGTCTCAGCCACAATACTGAACTGCTCTAAAGAGATAGCAGGAAAGGTCAGAAGGTGATGGCACATTTCCATTACCTTGCATCTTACCTTCAAAATCTGTATTTCCCATTTACTAATTTGTAAGAATATACAAAGAGTCGGCTTGGTCAGATTAGTATGCTAATTCTGAGAACACAGTGCACTTAACAGAAAAACAGCTGTTCCCACTGTGCTGTACTGAACTGTTGTGTTGGGTTTCTTTCTTCAACATTGTAACTTTCAGAGCTCCCCAATATCTGAAATATTATTGACCCTAATGTTAGTTACTAGGTACGGATCTTCTTTACTCCAGAGACTGAAGTGTGATTTTAATGTTCCTCAACACAAATTGCCATTAAATTTTTAATTTTAATTTCAGGAACAGAAGGCTCTATCAGCAGATGAAATACGGTTTCCATAACTTACATTGCCAGTGGAGGATGGATTGAGATAAAGGAGCATTTGTTTCATCCAATCTGCTCAAGCACTACAAAAGCCTCCTGTGGTCTACTGTTTATAGTTTTGAGTACAATACATCAAAAAAACCAAACATGGAGCAGATGGAGACAGTTCAGGGGACAGCAATAAGAATAATCACACATCCAGAAAATATGGCCTATAGACTGTGAGATTTTAAGTAATTATAGCCCAGAAGAGAGAAGACTAAGAGAAAGCAACACATGCAGCCACATACTTGTATATATAGACACATAAATATATAAATGCATATATGAAAAGAACAGAGAGAGTGGAAACAAACTGCTGTCACTGTTTAATGTGCAGAGGCCAAGAAGCAATGGGATTAACTCAGAGAGGAAAATTAAGGATTAAGGTTACATACTAAGAAGAGTTTTCCAGTAGTAGAAACCCTTAAACATTTCACAGAAATCAGCTGGCTAAGGAAGCTGTGAACTTCTGTCACAAGAGGGGGTTTGTTCTTTTTTTTTTTTTTTTTTAATGAATTAATTAAATAAAAGCTACAACAGGAGAGGTTTATGTTGGATGCTAGGAAGAGGTTCTTCACAGAGAGGATGGTCAGGCACTGGAACACGCTTCCCAGGGAAGTGGTCACAGCACCCAGCTTGACTGAGCTCAAGAAGAATCTGGACGATACACTCAGTCCCATGCTCCAACTTGGCTGGCCCTGTGTGGAGCCAGGAGTTGGACTTGATGCTCCTTCTTATGGGTCCCTTCCAACTCAGGAGATTCTATGGTTCTGTGTAAAACATTCCAGAAATGGTTCAGCTACAGCAGATCTCATGCTCTAAGGCAGGACTGGACAAGATGATGTTCATTCCAACCCTCTTTTCTAGAATATTATCATTTTTAAAAGCTAAATTTCAGGTAAAATTTATTTCTCCTTATAAGGGGTTTGTTTGTTTTTTTATCTGCAACAACAAAATCCAAAATATTATATTCCCCCAAAATATCAATATGTGATACATTCACTGCATGTCAAATTTTAATGCACTCAGGTTGTGCATACAGAAATGTAACTTTTCATTTAAACCAGAGCTACATAACAAAAAAAATCAGTCATGGTCCCAAGTGTTCCTTTAAACCGAAAATTCTAAACAAAAATGAACGAGGGAGATACAGAGCATTCTGAAACACAATTTGAAAATATTTACACTGTGTTCATTAAAACTGCAAAACTGGGTGCAGCACAGATACCAACTTCAAAGCATTTTCATTCAATATAAACAGATCAGGAATGCATGAAAAGGACTAAAACAGGCTTTACTTTAATTTCTAGTCAGGTGATTTGCTGACATTTATTTAGGCTATTTATGACTACTGATGTTATGGTCAGTATTTAGTTGACACTGACCACCTCTTTAAATAAAACAAAGTTGTTCGTACTGAATATCAACCCCTCCATATTAGCTTTCTTTTTTTT
>VXBZ01001027.1:45035-108965 GCA_013399135.1 Heliornis fulica | reverse complement strand
TTTTTTTTTTTTTTTGTGGGGATATGATAGCTTTATCGATTTCTTGTTCCATTTGTGTCTATTTTGTGTTAAGCATTCTGACAAAGAAAAGGAAATCACAGAGTAGCGATGAATGACTGTTACGTGCAGTACATAAATGGTGACGAATACATTTGTTCCTTCGTTCATATAAATAAGATACAAAAAGCGAAGTCTTAGATGTATTTGTAAGTTCCTGCTTATCAAATTATTTTTGCAGTGATAAACCCTTTTATTAACTCTCTGCCTTTTGTCTTAAGCAGCATTATAAAACGTACATTTAGCAAAATCCTTGTTTGTTATAAATTGGCAGGTTTCCATCCATGATTGAGATGTGCAATGGAACAAGTAGTTTGCTAGTTGAAAGATGTAAATACTATCCAGAAAAGTAAAATTCACCCTTGAAACAGGACTTTCACAGGGCATAGACCTTGTGCTGGAAAAATATATCAGGGCTGAACTCCAGCAGAGGTAATTCTTACTGTGATTCAGAAAAAAATTCCATTACTGGAGCTGCAGAAGTTTTGCTGGGGACCTGGCAATCATTCACTGTTAAAAAAAGCACTGAAGAGAAAATGTGTATTATATCAGAAAAAAATGGTTTCCAGAGACATCCCAAATGTACAAATTATTTGTTTCATCACCAGTGTTTCACTAGTGATGATGACAAGCAGAGTTTTATTTTGATCAATAGGAATCTCAATTCACATTCACCATCATAAATTTCTTTAATTTACAGATTTAGGCAGAAAGTTCCCATGGACTGAAAAAGACAGGGGCGTTCAAAGGGAAAATAAATCAACCCCATAAAATTATGGATCTGGTATCTCTAATATCTGCTCTGAAAACATTTGAACTTCAAAACCATGATGCCTGTCTATTTTCAGTCATGATCTCTTCTTGGAAAATCACATCTATAGACAATGATCATGAAAAATTACACATTTATTCCATTAAATCTTATACTCTGAAAACAACACTTGAGAAAAATGGAGTGCAGAAATCNATATAATATAATATAATATATATATAATAATTCTATGCATCAAGTTAAGCACTGTAATATTTTGGCCTTTATGTTGGGTGGAGGGCTTCAAAGCTACACAAGTCTACAACTATCTGGAACCTGGTCTTTTCATGAAGCATCTCTCAAGGTAAGAAAGAAAAACTTACAGCTGGAAATTAACAAGCCTGAAAAGACAGGACCTGTGACGCAGAATTTTACAGGACAGTGCAGTATGATGTGTGGTTCCATCTGCACCTTTATTCATACATTAGTTCCAGTCCTCACACACCAAGTGCAAAGCTGACTTCTTCTCTGTCATTGACAAAAATGTAAATCTTTTGTAAACAGGACCAAAATTTGATGTAAATGTTTTGAGTGTTTCAGATTAAGATGATTTTCACTTATTCTCCCACTCTTATAAAAAAGCAAAAAAAGAAACAGCCTTCTAACAACATAATTCTGATAATGATCTAGTTTGCTCTCATTTCCCAGCTATTGGGGAAAAATAAAAAATGTTATATTCTCCAATTTGTTTCCTATGGCAAAGTAGACTGTAATACAGAAAAAATTATTTTATTGAGGAGACAATTATTGAAGGTGGTATCTAAGTAGTTTTAGCTGACTTGAATGTCAGCAATCACCATTAATAATCAGACAGAATTGCATTAAAATACACTCTAACAGCTGGATTACATAAATTCCACATTTCCTGCAAAGACATTTTGTTCAGGTATGGTAAATTCAATGTCTCTGGGATATATCAAACACAGCCAGAGGCTGGATGATGGGAAGTCTCAACCTCAGCAGCACAGACGCAGCCCCTACTGATACGTGTTTGCTCTGTACCTTGAAGTGTCCAAAGTGCTGCCTGGAATGCTGTAACTGGTCAGTGCAAGCCTAAAACAGGACGCAGTGTAGGAATTGCTGCTATTTTGTAATACCCAGCAATCTTTCTAATAGTGCTGCACAGTAGGTCTTAGGAGATGTGACAGATCTGCAAAATTTACTCATTAGGTATTGCAAGAAGGATGAGAAGAAGAAATCTCCCAAGAATGGCAGCTGTATGGACACAGAAAGTACTCAGTCAACTGAATCTGATATGATCCTATAGGAGACATATGATGAAAAGATAAGAATACCTGCTCTTACTCTCACAAGTATATTGGCCTGTTTATTTACACTGAGAAGCTGGCTCACACTAAACACCTTTGAATGTCTACCTTTTTACCTAGAACACCAGAAGCCATATTACATATAGTAACAATGTAAGTGACAGCTGGTATGCTATAGATATTTCTCAAGAGTAAGCTATAAAAATATCTATCTCTTGGATACCAGCTGGCTTGGAGCAACCATTTCCTTTCATGCTTGTCACAGGCTAACACTGGTCAGTCACACAATCCAGAAAAGCCATATAGAAAAGTGAAAGAGACTAGTTACCAGTTCATTTTGAGAAGTCCAAATTCAAAACTAAAGGCTGTATTTATTACAATTCACTCACAAACTTTTCAGTAACATAAATTTCCAAGGTTAGCAAGTCATATATTTTGTCTTCAAAGTAAAAAAAAAACCCACTTATTTGAGATAATTCCTACAAAAATAACAGATGAAAACATTTAGCATTCATATAAGATTTGGATGTGTACATGAGGTAGTAAGGCAGCAGGCTGCACACTGAAAAAGGAAAATAAAACCACAAACTAGTTATAACAGTATCCCAATTGGCTGGCATATTTTCTCTTTCTGTTGGAAGGTAAAATAAAACACTGGTAGCTGTGCATTTCTAATGCTGTTGTATTTTTATTTTTCTGTTTAAGAAGATGTGGCTGTCTTACTGGGACATGATGCAATAAAAGAGCATTTATCCCTCCCTTGAGCATGGAAATTCTTTAAATTCAGTTGCCCACCTCTGACTGTGAAAGATGAAAACTGCTAGAGCACAATGGAAGTAATAATGAGTTTTCTGAAGTTAAGCATGTCATTGTCACAGATCCAGGCTCTGCAATCTAACAAAAAAAAAAAAAGAAATTAATCTAGACAGTAGATTCCTGTTGAATTTCTCCACTGTCATCAGCTGTTTATTGTCATGCTCATGCTACATTATGAATAAATGAAAGATTTAAAAGGTTTTTGCATTTATTAAATTCCTAATTGGAATCACAGATACTGAGATCTAAGACTACTTCAAGTCATTTTCACTGATAAGCAAGCTCATCATAACATCCCCAAAGAAGCTAGCTATACAATAAATATGCATAAGCAGTTGATGAAGCAGAAAGCTGTTTCTCCACTCCATGAGAGTAAAAAGTTGTGGGTACTTTCTCTGCCCATAAATGTATCTAAATCAATAGAGTCGGAAGTACGCTGTTTGATCTGGGACTGTACTGGTGTGCAGAAACAAATGTAAAACAGGAAAGACATATGAATTAGGAAAGCACTTTGAAGTGAGTAAGTTTCACAAGCTCAAGGAAATGGAAAAGTTAGAACTATTTTCAACATAGTGTGTATAAAAATCCACAGTATGTCCCTATCCAGCATATGCAATAATTTATATTCAAAAAAAGATGCACAGAAATTCTCTTGATGGAAAAGGAAATAGACGTGTATGTTCCTCAGAGAAAGCCTGCAAAATTCAGGCAACAATGAGATCCAGATCTGTAATCCAGACCCCACTGATACTGTACTTTAACTGGGACTTTGACCAACAGTTTCTGCTACATCTTTCAAAGAAATGAGACATATGTCTCTCTACATATAATTTGTACTAATTTGCATCTTGGACAAGATTTGAGAATTTAAATACATGAATACCCTTACAATGCAAAAGACATCAGCGACGTATAAGACAATATTTCATGTATCTTTAATGAGTCATTATTTTGTTGTCAGGTAGTGCTCTTAAGATCTTGGAAGCAGTAATTGCTAAGAGAGTTTGCCAATTTATGTTGTTATCCTATTGCTCATACACAAATGTCATTCTTTGAAGTCACCCATCTCTTCCTACTATCCCCGTTCTTTCAGTGCATCACAAAGATCCAAAAGCGGGACTGAGGAAAGGAAATAAAGAAGAGGAATCTGGCACTGTTTCACCATTACCCTTTAAAGCAGCTGCCTGATTCTGAGATTGCATGTTCAGAAGAGGAAGGAGGATTAACAGGATTTTTGCAGGCAAGAAAGACCAAATGGAAAGCATGCTCTCAAGGGATGAGGCTAATTCATACCAATGACTAAAAGAACAAAATGCTTCAGGTAAAAGAATCGGCAAATTTCTAGATCTAGATAGCAACCTACAGGCAAACTGGTGTAATTTGTTAGTTGGAAAGAGCAAGCTCCTCTGAAAGGAATCATCTTATCTTCTATGTAATTTTCAAGCTGTCAAATCTAAGTTTATGATTTTATTGCCCTTAAACTTGAAAATATCCTCAGGGAAAACATTAGTCTGAAAGCAAATTAAATTGCAGGCATTTTAATTTTAATATTAATCTGCTTTACTCAATACAGTTTCCCCATTCAAATGACTCTTGGTTGTATCAGAGCAATTCTGCTGTTGACTCAGGAAGAATGACAGAGAGCTTGGAACAGGCAGGTCTGAATCCCATCACCTGTCTCACAAAAAAAAACTTCGGGACACAACCCAATCTACCTAAATCTTGCCACTCTTTACTTCCCAAATGCTTAATAGAATTTAATTCTGTAATAGCAACTCTAACTAAAGTAGACTAGATAATTTTCTCTACATTTTTTGGGATACCTGCTTTTTTTTCCTGCGGCCTCCATTAAATGGGAAGCCTCGGTTCACCCTTTATAACTANGAATTCTGTCTCTCTGGCAGTCTGAATATCACAGAAAATAGTATCTGAGAAGTTGCTTCTGACTTAGTACATAGACCTTTTTTTCATAGCAGCAGTTAAAGGAAAGTAGTCTATATGGATTTGCAAAAGAATCTTGTAGACAGGCACTCAAAGGCACACAGAAAAGGTGCACGGTGATCTATATGTATCCAGAAACATACAAGTGTGACAGAGAACTGACTGTTTCAATCAAGGAAGTATTACTGATTCATTCTTTGAACTAATTATCCTTTGATAAAAGGGAAAGAAGGGAATCTATGAGCAGTTTCAAATTTTACATAACAGAAGACCCAAATGAAGTAAAGCACGTTTAAGAGCAGACTAATGAATTGCAAACTACAATTCCAGAAAATGGAGGCTGCTGCTTTCACATGCCAGGAAAGATGCACTTTTTGAAAACAGACATTTGCCACTCATGAGCACTCCACAATGTCATCATTAGATGAGACACTGAGCACCTTCTTTTTTCTTTTGTTCTCTGAAATCATCAGAGTTCATCCACAAAAACGAAATCAAGTGAATCCTTAAAGAACAAAAGCACAGAAAATTGCTCTCATGCACTACACTGCTGCTTCCCAACCTGAAGGAATAGAGGGAATTGAATAACTGCATTTCTGAGGGATACTGAAGTTTGTTGTTTTCTTGTTAGTGTAATTTGTATAAAATGAACAGCCCACCTTCTTCCTGAAAAGTGTTGATGGTGTGAGAAATAGTTTTCAAGTGGGACTGAGGTGCTGACAGTGAACCTCATTAATCTCTAAAGAAAGAAGTTTGTCTAAGTAAATTGTGGGTAAATGCTGTTCCATAGTGGAACAAATAACTGTGAATTGCTTACCTGGTCCGAGGTAAGCAGGTGCCACGGGCTGCTTTTCCCTCTGATTTCTCCCTCTTTACAGCTCTCCCTTATCTCATTTGGGCATTGGTGAGGCAGCAGTTAGAGCAAGGTCAGTTTCAGTGTAGTTATGGACCATAGATTTTAATAGTGGTGCAAATATTTCTTTTATCAATACATTCTATAAGGTTCTTTCATGAATTTTAATCTCAGAAGTGTTACATAAAGGAGATGAAAAGCTTGAGTGCGCTTTTGTAGAAACTGATGAAGACAAATACCAGGCCAAACCTTCAGCTCTTGATAAGCAAATATAAAGTCTTTGGGAAGGAAAAAGTGCCTTGTTTGAGAGGCTGTGTCTGCTATTTAGCTGGACAGGACAGCAGCGCTTCTGCATTTGAGACAGATGTGGTCTGGCTCTGACAGGAGGATCTGCACAACATTACAAGAAGAGCTGTGCAGTTTCCATTCTAAAGATGGCTTGTACCAAACAACTTGACAGACTTAACACTGGGTCTTCCTGCAAAGGATATGCTCTCACCCATGTGATACCTTGAATAAAGGCTGAAAGATTTCACTATGCCCTTTGATGGTAGTTCTATTGTGCTTGCTTGAGCAACTCTGAAACTTTGGTATATACAAATAGATAGGAGGCCCAAGAAACCTGGAGCAATTGTTGTGCAATGGAACAGAATGTATGGCTACCAATAACAGAAAGAGATCAGACTAAGAAGAAGAAATACAAAGGTCTCAGATAAGAATGCATCCAAGCATGAAATTCCACAACCATGACTGACATGTCCTGGAGAGATGCATACAGGCCAGCAGAATGCCCGCTGGAACCAAGATAAGGAACTTCCACAAGTAAGGTGCTGAAAGACCCTATGAGGAAGAAAAGGCTCAGTGTATGTGCAAAGAACACCATCAAACTGCCACAAGGGTCCAAAGAACCTCACAGATGACCCTTGGAGACTAAATCCGCACATGTAATGAAGATGAAAATATTATAATTAGTTACAGAATACAGACCAAATATGTATTGCAATTCCAGGAAACTCGATTTATATGCAAATGACTTAATGAACGTACAAACCATGATGTACAAAAATGCCTGCCTCTTATAAACTGGCATGCACCTTAGTTTGGAGACATCCATCCAGCAGTGCAATAAAGAACACCTGCTTTTTAAAACTCAAAAAATGAGTCTTAGAGCGTTTCTAAACCAGCTTTTCTGGAAACACATGTTACACTTAAGTTATTTGATTATTGTTATTTCACTAATAAGGAAAAAGAAAAAAGATAGGCCACTGTGTTTAGAACTGGACGTAGGCTCAAAAGGGTCAGGACACTTATTCAATACAAACTATATTGTGCTTTAATCTAGATCCAAGTTTATGATGAGGTACTCAAAATACATTTTCAGCTAACTCCAAACTTTGCCAATAAAACAAGGTAGAAGATGCCCAACCTCTGTCTCTGTGTTTTTTTTCAGAGCACAAATGTTTCCTCAAATTCAGCACTCAGGCTGCCTTACTTTAAGCAGGATGAGCAACTAGTTTCCCAGCTCATATCCATGACCCTTTCGAACCCAACAAGTAGGATTGCTTGCAAGACCCAGTCAGACAGTAGTTCTCAGACAACAGCTACCTGTACAGAATCTGTAAGTCAGGGAAACATTATCTACACAGGTGGGAATTTATGACTCAGCTGCAAAATCTATGCTGTCTTGTGAGAACTTTTTTCTTTTACACATGAAAAGCAGACTTGCTTATAGAAAGCTACTGTCATTCCCAAATTGTAATATATTTCCTTGGTAGAAAAAAATAAATCTGTTGATTTCAAGTTTGGGAGGTTTCAAGCTAAGCTTGCGAGGGACATTTAAACTTGGTTTCTATGGAAAGAATGAGGTTTTAGAATAGATACAATGGATTATGGTCAAGCCCTAATAGTCTTAGTTTTGTCTGTACTACAAAGAGCTAGTGCAAAGAGTTTAAAATAACCATGAACATTTAAAAAAGGTAAAAGAAGAACACATTAGGTGTCAGTAAAAAAGTTACAAGGAATATAAAACCAGCTAGGCTAGGGAAATATTTTCTGATTTAACCAACTGAGAGACAATGGAGATTCTTGAGATCAAGAGCAATTTTTAAAGTAAAAATCATCACTATGTGAAACTAAAGGCAGTTTTTCACTATCATTAAAACTGCAGGAAAGCAAGAAACAATAACATAACTGAATACAGTGAGGAACAGGTAATTTAGAAAGGTCAAAAAGAATGAAAAAATGCTTCACTAATATCTTGAATGAGAAAGTCATTTTCAGAGGAAGAATGTGAAAGAAATACAAACTATAGAGCATTATAATACAATCATAACTGAGAAAAAAGATAATAGGAATCTATTACGGGAGATTAAAATAATTAGTAAATAATTAACATGATATGGATTATGAAAGAATTAATTTCAAATTGTATTATATGTATTAAATCTAAGCCAGAACAGAATATAAAGTGAAGTAATATAAAAATGCAGTGCAAGAAATTCAAATAATATAATCCACTAATAAAAAGGAAAGAACACTTTGAGCAACTTTGCAATGAAGAGGTCTGGAGAAGAAGAGCTGTAAAATCAACCACCAAAACCTACTTGGACACAAGAGGAAATTTAAGGAAAATAAAACAACATTGGGAAGCAAAAAGACCTAAACTACAGTCCAATAAATACAGGAAATATGCACAAAACACCCATTTTCTTGTAGGCATGTTGTTCTGAAGGAAAAGAGAAATGTGTGAATGAATTTCTGTGCATATATTTAATGTAAATTCTTGTCTTCAGTATTCCAAACTTTGGATGCACAGATCAGGTACCTAATCTGCTCTGCACCCTCTATTGCTAACAAACAGGTTTACAGCCTTTGAAAGCCCTTCCAGAGATGTTTCTTTCTGTCATGAGGAACATAACTGTTTATTAATGGGATTGCATACTGGGGAGATAAAGTATGGTAAATAAAGTGGTTCAGTATTCAAAAAACGATATATGAAACTATATATATTTCCTTGCATTTAGAGAAGCAGAGGACAGGAAAGAAAAAGGTGATAGTTATTTACAAGTCATTTCAGTACCTGTCTCTATGAGGATTTGAAGCGACACAGTATTTAGAACCATTTTCACTTTGGAAACAGTATATGTGAGATATGGTTTTGTGGAGAATCTCTATCCCTTTTGCAGATGCGTGGAGAACGGGTGAGGGTTCATACTAAGGTATATCTTAGATGATAAGTGAGTGTTTTCCTTCTTTTGGAAATTATTCTATTTCCTTTGAAGTTAGTAACAATTTAATGGAAATTAAATAATCCCCTTGTGCATAAATAACGGAAATATCAAATAAATAATAAAAATACTTATTAGTAAACAACAGTAAATATAAATTCCCAAGAAAGACAATGTGTATCACATGCTAATACTGTAAGTGTAATATTATTTAAAATGTAATAAACAGCATTTTTATATTGAAAAGCAATAAATAAAGTTAGTGAAAAATCTGGAACCGGTTTTGACTGAAACTATAGTGAAAGAACACTACTCTGTTTAAATTCTGACTATATTCTGTTTCAGACATAACAATGCTTACAACTTAAAGAGGATTATCCAGGTTGTTTTGAAACATCACACAAGATCTTTGTCGTTTCATAGTGGAAAAGACTGATACAGGTGCAAAACTGTACAGAAGAAGATATATCATTAGCATAATAAAGTTACAGAGCTTAGCTCCTGATAATGGTTAAAGAAAACATTCACATTTCTGGCCAAGACCTTATTAAAAAGAACACAATTACGAAAGGGCTGAAACTGTGGCAGAATCTGTAACAAACACAGTCTCAGGGTTTTATGAAGTGAAGATGTAATACAGTGGAAGAGGAATTTTATTCTATCTAGTATGAGAACAGGGACAGAGAGGACCCAATCTTCCAAAATAACTTTGCCTCAGCTGCTTCATTCACCTAAACACACACCCTAAGCATGCCATTTGATCTATACAGTCTCTTTCCAAATTCAAAAATACTTCAAAATATTCCTGGCCCAAGCCGCAGTGATAGGCATATTATTCTCAGATACTTAGAATATTATTGTCACAGTCCTCTGGCAAGAGCAGAATCAAAATCAAAGACTATAATCACTTAAAAATTTAAAGCAGAATAACATTTTAGCCTCAATTATCTGTTCTAAAATGTTTCGTGCTTTTATTTAGGGAAGATAAATGTTTGCTTATGTTAATCAGACAAAGAAAGACTTTTTGTCTTCAATATAAGAAATTAAAATTTCTTATAACGGACTATTAATATAAGCAAAAAGGCTGCAGATATGCATTTTTAAATACTTGACACTAAAGATACATGATGTGTAGGCTAACTTATTTAAATCAGTGATGATCAAGAACTTAACATCAGGCAAAACATGGGTTCTGGTTACTCAGCCTATTCTTCACCTTATCAGGCCATAGGCAAGTAACAATCTGTCCTGCTTGAGATTTCACAGCCAGTGCATCCTGCTTAAGACAACAAGCAATTCCAGACATGTACCCTGAGCAACAACCAGTTCCTCAGTAGAGGTAGATACTCCTTTCCTTCCATCTTTCTCATTTCACTTCAAATCTATGTTTTCATGCAAAGGACATCTGGCTGTACTTCACTTTAAAGAGGTGCCGCTATCCAGGGACTAGAGGAGCAAAGTACCTGTCAGCACAACACACATCAGAAAGCAATTCAAAAAGGAGCCTAAGATACTGACAACTGAGACATCACTTAGGTTGGTTCCCTCTTTTCTTGTATCTGTATTTTAAATGGGATTGCTAACTGCTCTATTTTTATGTTATATTGGAAAAGTTAAAAAAAAAAAAACAACCCAAACTAAAAAAATACAGTAGGAGCTCATCACTAGGACATCCTGAAACCTATGACATACAAAAGCCATGACCCTAGACTTCATAACAGAACGTGACAGATTGCTGCCTGTCTGTTAAGACATTTCTGAATGATGAAGTCTGCAGTTAGGCTATAACAACATGCTGCATATGGATAATATCCAACAGTAGTGATGCAATACATAGAATAGTAATGCACTTTTTGGGAAAAAAAAAAATCTAATTCTTATTTCTCCTGAAAATATAGAGAAGATTCCTACAACAATACCCAGCCGTGGGTTTAATCATCTGGAAAGAACCCAAGGCATCCCACAAAGAATGCAATTAGTCTGGAAATGGGGTAGGTCTAACCACTTTCGCCTGGCTGCTCCTCTCCATTTCATGAGTATCCAGCTCTACAGGGTGCCCACATCATGTAGGCAGCTATGAGATGGAAGCTATGCCTACCCTTCAGTATTGGTCCAGTGACTATTTTGAATAAAAGAGATTGATCAAAAAACTAAATGGTTTTCACACTGGCCTACTGTTTCTTTATTTTTACCTGTTAATTCAGTAGAGGTTGTCAAACTGCTCTGGACAATAAAGTTTGAAAGATCCTCAAATAAACCTTGCCAGTATAGTCATTATACCCTGCTGCTGTTAAGTTAATGCAAACAGCATATTATTAAGCACAGATGCAATCTAGAAGAAAAGGACAAGTAAAATACTTTATTTCATCAGTATTACATATTTTTCCCTTATAGCAGAAAAAGTCCCCATTTAATGTTTTGGAATCATAGAAATATTATGCAATGTAGATAAACTTCTCTGGAAGAGTATTCTCTATCTGTTTTATTAATAACCACTGAAAGCTCTGCTGTCAGTTCACTGATAGACATACACTGCCAACAAAAAAATCAATCCTACGCTTGGCTCATGCACATCCAATATGAATGTCTAGAATGCTAATACATATATAAAGCAAATCAGGAAAAAAAAGCATCAGCTTTATCCTGCATATTCAGGTTTTTTTATTAGCAGATTTTGACAAAAGTTTTCATTAACAAGCACAGGGAAAGTTAGATGACCCTTTGCTACCCTGTTATTCTCCTTCACAAAGAAGAAAATAATCAGGATCCATGGAAACCAGACAATGTAGCAGAAAAGTAAGTCATTTAAATTAAACAAAGTAAGTTAACCCAAATGGGTAATACTGAACATTAACAAATATGAATTGGCATTCCTCACGCTTCTTCCAAGAACTTTTCAATGCCCAGACTAAACATAAATAAATTTTACTTTCCTACAGGTATGATTTAAATTTATACATATATAGATGGTGAAAGATATACTCTATTTAGAATTTTTACAGGCATGTCATTGCATAAATATTGATCCTTATTTTCCACATAACTGGTGCTGTTGGCCTTTAAATATAGAAGTCGTGCAAACCTGTCTTGCTTCCACTTTTCAGCAGCCTTGCCCTTGTGATGGTAATCGACAAAACAATGAAACCAGCCATATGTCTATCCTAGTTTATATATATAGCTCTACAGACAAATAGCTTTATCTGCATCTATACCCACATACACACCCATCTCCCTGTCCAAAGTATGGCATATAGCAAGCTATTTTTTCCACCCCAAAAGCAGAGCCAACAAGCTAGCAGCAAACTGGGCACACCCCTATCTTAAAGTCAGTTTAAAAAACTTTTTAACACAGTCAGACTTTCGTGGTAAAGCCAGATGAGCACACAGATATTTATTAAGAAATTATCCAAGGTAAAAATAAACAAAACATCACAAACCCACCCAAGTGCAGTCCTGATATAATACAAATTCTGTTTTCTCTTGGAAAAGCCATAATGGGTCTAAGGGATGATTTTCTTTATGACTATCAGTCTTGCTAGACACTATGAATTAAGAAAAGAAAAAGTGAATGTTTGTCTCTTTCAGGTACAGACAATAGTAGGTGACATACATTTCTTCATGATCACTCTAGCTTTAATTTAGACATACCACTAAATAGTTCCTTATCCTTTCAGAATAATTTTTAGAAGTTAAAAATTATATTAAGGCACAAGACAGGGAAAATTAGTTCTTCTACAAACTTCTCAAAACTCTCTGTAATCCTAACAGTTGATTACAGAAATCCCATTCATCATTTTATCCTTTGGATTTTTCTTTTAGAATAACAGATTCCATTCATCCCAGAGCTTACATCTAAGTAAAGGTTACCTTTAATATGAGCAGCCCGGCATAACCTCTGTTCTCTAAGGTACCTTCAATATCAGAGGACAAAAAAAAGCTCTTTTTGTCAGTTCAGGTAAAACACTTAATATAGGTGAATTGTTCTCTGTAAGGGATGATTTCTGTTAATTATAATAATTTTGTTTATAAGGGATGAACTATTGAGAAAATGAAAGCCAGATGATCACACTAAATTCAAGAAGACATTAATTTTAGAATCTCTTTGGCGGTACTGGCTATTCCTTTCATTAAGTCTGTTAATCAACTGAAAATATTCCTCTTGATTTAAAACTTTTCAAGTGAAGGACATGTAAATATTTTCAGGGCTTCCTATGTACCTCCACACTAGCTTATTCTAATGTAAATTACAGATGATTGCAACAGAAACATTGCCTATGCACAATGATTCATTATCTTCTTCCCATCCAATTAAATAGCAACATAAACATATACAGCAGCATATAAAATAAAATAGGCCACTATTTCTTCTGGAATATGATAGCAGCTCATATACACATTCTTTTATCAGTATAATAAAACATGGGTTCACAAAATGATAAGCATTTCCTCGTTGCTTTAAAAAGAATTTATAATGTATCCATTGTCAAAGAATGATCAGACAAAGTAAAATAAAGACCAGTATACAATCAAACCTCCAAAATATCTGGCAAAATGAATTAAATAAATATCCCTATTTGTAATTTGTGATACTTTTTTTGTCCTCATTAGCTTATACTTATTTCTTAAAAAAAAAAGAAGAGGAAGTGATGAAATCAATCCTCTCAGTAATGCTAATCCTTCCATAATGAAAGTGTCCAGTTAAGTGTCCAGTTCTTCACCTCACAGCTACAGTCTTTAAACTGTAAGTCACCTGTCTGAAATCCATTGCCTGATAGGTTTCAAAGCACACAAACCCCCTCCTCATCACCCTTTATCACACAGCTCCAGGCTTATTTTTGTCTTTCCTAGCTACCTGCTATTATCCTGACACCTACCTTGTGAGTCAGGTTACCTCCCCGCTGCTCTCCCGCACTCCCCAGCTGTGAAGTGGGTCCATGGGAGGACAGAGCACAGCCACAGGCATGTACGTTGCTCTGAGTATAAGCTATCTAGCTTGGAGAGATCTTCAAGGAGAAACTGTTCTCTCTGCCCAGGGTACCCTGACAGCTGCAGCTCTGTCCTCCTTTTCCATCAGGAATCATCATTGCCGACCCCAGCAGGTAGCTCTTGGGTCACAGCAACAGTCCAGGGAAAGAGGGGTGGTGTGGCCTAAAAGCACCATGACTGGAATTTGAGTCACTCTTTAGGTCAAGATTGCCTTTCACACAGCAAGGTGGACTTTTTCTGGGGGTCTTCTCACTCAGTGATGCATTTCTCAAGCTCTTCTACTGCTATGGAGATATGTGGTCTCCAGCCCCCTGAAGATGAAGTGCTAGTAGACCAAGGAGACTAACAGAGCATGACAAGACAGGAGGAAGGGGTAAGAGTCTTCAAAGGCAAATCAACTGAAAGTGGCAGAAGCTGATTGTTTTTCTTGAAGTCACTTTACTACTAACTATACAAAACAAATTTGTATTTCCCACCTTTAAAATGTATCGTATATACATATGTATATCTAGCAACTGGTATTCAACATTGTTAAACATTATCTTACCTCAAGCTAAGGCTTTTATCCACTATTATTGGAGAATATTTGTTTTATGTCTTTGACCTTTTGCAAGACAGATGCAAAATTATATGCTGTGATTAAAAAGAACAACCAACCAAACAAGAAACCCCCATAAAATCCTTTTTTATTTGGCTCAAAATTTCAAGGCAGGAAATTCTAGTCACTGCTTCCCGAGGTATTGAAGACGCCAGATTGCTGAGCCAACTGCATATTTCTCAGGTAGAGCACTGCAAAGTACCTCAAGCCATCAAGAAACACCCGATTCCCAAAACCACTCATGGCTTTTTGAGCCGTGTGACCATAAAGTCTTTGCTGAGTTAGGAGCCCTTCCTACAGCTTGAGGGAGCAATGGCTGTCCTCCCTCTGGGACAATGTACTCAGAAACTGTAGAAATGGGTCTTACAACAGATGCAGCTGAGTACCTTCTGGCCCATGTTTCAAATTACAGAAAGACCCAGCTTTACTTGAGGCAGGGGAAAAAGCTCTTGGTAGATATTCTAACTGAACAGCTTCAAGAAAGTCTGGTACAGTCGAAGATCGCATAAACACACTATTAAGATCTGTAAGCTATCTAAGTTTTTATATCGTTTTAAATTAAATCAATTTAAACACAGAATCTGCTACATTTCCAACAAATTTAAGTCAACTCTTATCACTCCAGATAACATAATTCCATTCAATAAAAACTCCAATTTGTGGTATAGAGATGGTGTACATGGTCTGACCCACTCTTTAACCTTACTGCAGACCATTATTTTCTACTGTGTAATTTATTACTTTTATACTACATCATCATACTTTTTGTTAGAAAGAATTTAATACTGAGGGAAAAAAAATTGCATTGTGGAAACAGAACAAAACTGGGACTTAGGAAAATGTGCAAACACATCTCTCAAAGGGATCTTGTCACTGTGATCACAGCAGTGTGCAGTAAATAGCTTCTCTTTAGCTGAGTTGGACAAGCTTTAGAATGAAATTATTAGTATTAAATGGAACCTTTGGAAAGTAGCAATTTATGTTATAAATTCTCTTTTGTTTTGTTGAGGTTTTAAATGGGAAAGTGCAACCTGATTTAGAGTTTCTGTAAATAGGAAAAGTTTCTCTGAAACTTTCAAATTATAGTCTTTAAAAAGTCAGACACAAGCACTTGTGACAGGCACAGTTTGAAATCTTAAACTGCTAATGGCAAGATATATTTTTACATTCACTTGGAATGTAAGATTTGAGAAGTTTTTCGACTGCGTGGGGTAAAAGTTCAGCGTGTGTGTAGAGCTGATGAAGAATCATTTGGAGACATGTACATACCTGGGGCTGGCAGAAAGTTTTATATGACAGAGATGGTACATTAGGTCAGAGGTAGCTAAAAGTGAATTTCAGATTCTTCAGGGACATTCTCCTTTTAGTGAATAAAGGGCAAATGGCCATCCTCTTGTTCCATTCCTCTCTGCAGGCTTCAGTGAAGTTGACCATAAGGTAAGGTTGTACTGCGTGACGGGTACGGCCAGGTTCCAGGGGAACTGCTTAAAAGGCCTCTTATTTGTGATCTCCCTCATAAGCAACTATTTTTTCATTCTTTTTGAAAATTGAAGTCTGCTTCTAGAAGATGTGTTCTAATTGCACAGTCTCAAGTAATAATGACATACTAACAACATGCATGTAACACTCTCCTTCCCACTCAAAACAACTACTGTGGTGCTGCAAAACTAGCCCAGATGCTTTGAAGAAAACCAGGCCACAAGAGAAAAATAAGCATCAAAAAAATGAAAACAAAAGTTAACTCCACTTTTCCACCTCCCTCCCCCATAACAAAACCCCAACCAAACTCAACCCCCTTGAGTGCAAATGGCATTCACTTCTTAGTTCAAATGTACCTTTGAATCTTTTGCTAGAGATAAACTTTCACATACTATTTTTAAAATTAAAAAAGTGATTTGCACGCTCCACTAAGAGATTTTTTTCCTTTTGTAAGAATCTTACCTCTTATTTACCTCTTTATCCTTCTGTGATTCAGTTACAGAATTGCAGTAAAAACGGAGATATCACAAGTACCTGAGTACCTAGGAAACTCCCTAGTAAATAAAGTTACAGAAGAGTAGCTTGTCTAAACTATATTATCAAACATAGGTTCTGTATGCTGATTTTTCTAGTCTATAGTATGACACTGAAGTTCTCTGCTCTTTATCTTGGTATATTCATGTTCAGATTCAGAGCAACTTATGTTTCCTAAAGCACCAGATAAGGACTGAAATAGATCACTTCATCTTTTAAGACAAAATAATTGTCTTGGGAGAAATGTCATCTTTGCCCATGATGCCAATATAAATCTGTTGAGAGCACTGGTATGCCCCAGCATGGGGAGTTAAGCACAGCGGGTTTTAGTCTTTTTCTGACATAAATGTACAGTAATAAGCCTATACTATAAAGAAAAAGCTTCAAGCAGAAAACTCCAACTCCACTGGATGTATTTCTCCTCCTAGAGAGAAGACAGGATAATATATGATTTGACATACAACAAAAAGGTACGCTGATGCTACTGTGATATAGCAGACACAAGGGGTCAGCTCTTTCATCAGATCCCACGCCCGATTCATGTACTTTATGACTGAAGATTACTGGGGTTATTATTCTTTTTTCCCCTCAATGTTTCAACTGTATTTCTACTTGTTCAACTTAAAATGAAAAGGGGATTGCATGCTTAGGAATTCACCTAGGAATTAATTTAATTGGATATTACTTACAGTTTATCCTGTTTACATCCTTAGATACTCAACAAAACATGTGTTCTCACTCCAACTGCAATCAGATTGTGTTTACTACATCATAACAGATGGAAAGGCAAGGAAGTGAGTAAACCAACATTTATAACTTCACAGGACGTTGAAGAAAGTCCCAAAGGTGAACTAAGATGGCTATGTGTTTTCAATAATCAGAAGAAATGCTAAGAAACTATGTAATTTATTTCAAAAGGAAATGCATTGCAATTTGGGTTGGACTCTTTGGGTTTTATGAAATGAAATTCAACCAGAAACTTCACAGATATGGTAAAACACCAGAAAATGAAAGCTCCACTGCCATGTCATGCCATGAAAAATCTCACCCTTTCCCGTGGTTCTGCTTTAAGCATTGCTTAGATGAGCTATTACTACTAGTCTGTGTTCACCCATCAGCAAACAAAACCAGCACTTCTGCTCATGTTGAAAAAGCTGGAACAAAGGTCAAGGGAACTGAAGATGCAAATACGAGAAAAGGTCATTACTGGGCTAATATCATGAGAGGCAGGCATGGATTAAAGCATAAACAAACAAAAGCTATGAAAGAGAAGTCTTCGCTGCCTAAATCATTTCTGTGGAGACAAGGGTTAGCTAGTTTGGGGGGATTTGTGAGGCTAGGCTGCAGTAAGAACATCACAGCTGTCAGTTACTGTACAGATGAAGTACAGGATAGTTGATGAACAATGAAGGGTGATTTGTCGCATTCTGCACTTGGGTATCTTGCTGACACGTAAAATCTCCACTGGCTGTCATGTACACCAACCCATCTCACAAGAGTCACAGGAAAAGATGTATACAACCAGGCAGTACAGAAGGCTGTTCACACATGACTATACGTTTCAGATTCTAATGTCTCTATAATTAAAACATTCCAAGCATCAATGGAAAGGACAGGCAAATGAAAGTTTTAGGGACTAAGAGATCACACAGTCTCTTCTTTGTCTCTCCTTCGGGCACAGTAATAGGAAGACTTTACAGCAGATCTGGTAAAAGGCATTATGAAGAAGGAAACAGGAGTTTCCAAGCTTGAGAGTGAGAAATTATATCCTAGAGAAAAGGATAAGCCATACTGTCCTCATCCATGGATGGTTTAGATTGTCTATCTGGTTGCAAACCAGGAGGTCCTGATCTGTGAGAGCTGGGTTTAGCTTGAAGGGATGAATGCAGATAGAACTGGCCGCTTAGTAGGCATCTCTGAGACCACAATAAAAACCTATATAGTATGGAAATGCCAGTCACAAACTGGTCAATATCATTTAACTCATCTGTATTTTAACTTCCACCTCTTAAGATTGCATTTTGAAAGAAAGGACAACAGCAGACATCAAAAGAGAGCCTGCTTTTTCTCTGGGTTTTTAAGAAATATAGTTTCCTCAATCACTTTTCTTTCACAGGTTCTGGTTGTTGTTTTGGGTTTTTTTTAAAATCTGGTTAGGGTCACCATCCTATTGGTCTCCTATTTCTTCCCACACTGAAACACCTTCTAGATGAACTTCTGTACCTCAAGAGTCATCACAACATCAAAGCATTATTTTCATGGAAACACCTAGGATGAAAAACAGCTCAGATATCACTCCCACAAGGAGTGATCAATGGCCATAAACCTCTGCCCTGCTTTTCTATGATCAACTGCAAGAATCCTATTTACCAAGTATAGAAAAATCCCACCTGCTGTTTGTGAATACATCGCAGTGCCACACAAATAATTAAAAGTTTCCCTTTTACACAGAAATGTAATTCCTTTAGAATACTAAGTGACAAGTTCTTCTGGTATCTGTAATTCTCAGAGCAGTAAGTAAATTCATCCTGTTTTTAACCTGTTGGGGCAAAGGATTTCATGTTTGTTTGCTTTCATGTTTCTGCTTGCTGCTCTCTTTTTTTATCTTTTTCTTTTCTCTCTGTCTTTCTGACACCTTCTGTTCGCTGCTCTCTGAAGAGCTTTCCCTTCCCTTGAAGGATAATGATTTCAAATTTTATTAAGTATTCAACCCTAGCTCTTCCAAAAATCACTTCTTCCCCTTAGTAGGGAAACATATGTAACATAGATTAGGAGATTTACTCTAATCAAACGATGAATATTCTCCCTTTATATAACACACAACAACTTTCTGTGGCACAGTAGGAATGGATGGATAGCCAGCTCACTGGACACTGACAGACAAAGATACTTAGCTTATCTGAACAGTCAGCGTGAACATGACAGTCCCCTTAAGTCCTGCCTTCACCCAATTGCTGATGTTACTGAATTTTTTGACACTAGTATCACTGTTGCTGGGCCTAGATTTACACAACTGTTTCAGAAGTAGAACTAACAAACCTTACAAGTTGCTTGTAAGCACTTACTTTCTAGTGCAAAGTTGTCCATTCCTTCTGAGAATGAGTCTTCTGAACTAGTCCTCCTGCTTGCTCATGCTGTGAGCGTTCTGCTGACAGTTGCAAGCTCTCAGGAAGTCACGTAAGCCACAGCTTCCTGCTGCTCCTTCCAAATGCTTTGGCTTTCAAACACAATACTTTGGCTTGCACTCACCACAGCATGTGCAGTTCCACAGTCATTCTTTTGTTTATTTTCTTGGGGTTTTTTCTAGTCTTCAATTTTAGGCTTTCTTTCCAAATCAGATCTCCACTGTAATACTGGTTTGTGCCCTGAGTTTTTTCAGACAGATGCCAGCAATAGCTGCTGGAACCTACCTGGATGCAAAGTTCCCTGGACCAGGGAGAGAGCTTAAAACATTTCCAAATGAGAACGGGGAGTTTAACTATGACCGTGAGAAACTACAAAGAGAAGAACTGAAGGAAAAGTTTCCTTAGGGATTTAATGTAGGAAGAGGGACACCAGTAGATTGTTGCACACGCAAGTAGAAATGGTGACTATAGGTTTTAAGGTATTTATCCAGAGGTACAGAAGAAAGAGCCATGGGAATCCAGGGAGAATTCTGAGCTAACCACTCGAAAGGAAGGCAACCCTTTCAGAAAAGTCTCTGAATATTACAAAATAACACAGCCCTATTTTATTACTATCACTATTTTAATATAAGAGTAACTTCCTGTTATTCTAGTACTTAGCAATTACATTATTAGTTTACAGACAATGAAATAATTAGGTTGTTGAAGCACATCTTCTAGGGTTTGCTTATTTAGTCACATCTGGCCCAGTGCCAGTGGAAGCACAGTACAGAGCTAAGCAGATTACAGAAGGTGTATCAAAAGTCATATTTACTTGTTGGATGGATCTCCACACACAGCAATCACAATCAGCAAATGTAGATTTAACCTCTGGAGTATTAAAGGTAAACACTTCAAAGAACTGCCAGAGACTGCCAAAGCAGCACTCAGCTTTATCTCAACAGCCTGTGGCTGCTCGGCTTGTACACCACAAACACAACACCTGCCCTTGCTTCCACCTACACAGTCTTCGGAACAACTTCAATGTATTCGGAACAACTTCAGTGCACAACAAAACTGCAGTATCTGGAATAGTAATTTTAGATGGAGGTTGCTTACATGGAGTTTTGAGCAACATGTTCATGTTTTCTTCACTAAGCTTTCCTTGTAGTGCATGAAGCTTTCCGGGCCCTTGTGAACCACTATACAATAAAGTACCTTACAATATACCTATATCTACTTCTAAGAAAGTTGAGTATTATTTGGCATTCATTTGAAGTGAAATTCCCAAATTTGCAAGATGTGTCCGTTAACACTTTTGAGACAGTTTCTCGGACGTAATGGATTGTATCTCTGGAAGTAATTGCAAAGAATGACTGGAAGCTATAGCCAGTCCTTAGTAGAGGAAAAGAGTGTGTGGTTCATTAGGTATTCTCCTATAAATTGAATTAATCCTCTGTGACTTAAAAACTCTCTGGGCTACATCAGTTTGAAATGTAGTTGAGATAACCAAGGCCAATAAGTATTCAACATAACAGTAACTTAATTTTGTAGAAATAGAAGGGATTAAGCTGAAGGAACACTCTGAATTCTGAATTGGCCCAAAATGTGTATTTTTTGGTTCGTTTTTTTTCCAAATAAAACACAGTGTAACTCTAGCATTTTAAAATTCTAAATATAACTTCTCTTAAATAAACAAGCAGTCTCCTGCAGCACATAAAATTCAAACATTCACGTGTAGTGCTAAACTAATTCAAATTTTTCTTAGTGGCTGTGAGAGGTTTAGGTTCTCTGTAATTCAACTGCACAATGTCATTTAATAATCTCAGTCTGATTGTGAAACCAACTACAGGGACTTTAATCTATCAAAACAAATATGTATAAAAATCAAAGTACAAAAAAGTGAGAAGTGTTGAATTTTTTGTTTAAATAATAAAAATTAAACTAATAAAGGCAGTGCAATCATTTTCTTTACAGTATATGACATAATAATATTGAAACACGCAAATCTAATGTATGAGTGTTGTAGCTTTACACTCTGAAGTACACAGTGAAGCTGCCTGAATCTGCTCTGATGCTTGTTTTGAACATATCACTGTTTCCATTTGGCATATTTCTACTGTCTAAGGAAAATCACCAAGTGCAAGAGAGACTTATTCATTCATTAGTCCCTTTCTGGATATAATTCTGAAGACGCAGAGTATAAACTCTATCCCTAAAAAGGATTTTTTTTTTTTAATAAGAGAAACAAAAGGAAGCAGTGCAATAGAAACTCATGAATTTGTTTCTTATTGAAAAAGTAGAATATGAAACAAAGAGTGTCAAGTCTTTACAGACATGACACAGATGCTTGTGGTTTCAGTGATGCTTCTAAAGAATGTCTCAGGCACCAAATTTCTTCCTACCTGCTTAGATATTCAAGTTTTCATAAAAGGGACTTAGTTTCTACAGTAGTTTTCTCATGCATAACTGTCTCAGGACAGCCACCCTTCAGATGCCTTAAGCATCCCAAAGTTCACTGTCTGCTGGCCACCTAACATCACACTGTCTCTCTCTCTCTCCATATATATCATGACATCAAAACTCTTATACAACTTTTGCAGCAGATCCGTGAAGTGCAAGTGGTAAAGATACAGCTAAGAGAAACAAAATCCATTGTGGTTTTTTTTTCTTCATGGCATTGTTACTTTTACATGAAAATCGGAGAAAAAGAACACAGAATTGTAGGGAGGATAGATCACTGTATCTTTTATCTTTTTTCACCTTTTAATTATTTCTTTTAGTAACAGCATAATTCTCACCAGCACTGTTTTATGAGGAAAATAAAGAACTGGAGTAAAAGCCAATGAGAATTTTTACCATTCCCAAAATTCCTTTTGATGTACAAGATATGTCTAAAATCTAAGCACAGGAATAAAAATCAAAGCATGGATGCCTATACGTAATTGCTATCTCTTGTGCATTTATCGTCTAGGCCTTAAATATATCCAGACAGACAAAAATGAGAGTACTAGCTATAATAAATTGTAATCTGTGAAAAAATGAGAAATAAAGAGAGACTAAGGAATACAGTGTGTTGCCTTTGACCATAATGTTTGTTAAAGAATCTACAAACAGTAACAAGTGTAGAAAACAATGTCTTGTTTAATAGAAATAAATAAGACACACAGATAAAGATAAAAACAGAACCTTGACAACACCTTTTCTTTAATGTATATATTTTCCACAAAGTAAAATGCTTATGTCTGTATCTAATCTACAGAAGGCACACTGCAAATACAGCAAACATCAATGACCATATGTTTTAAGAACAACACTGCCAAATACTACAAATATGAAAATGAAAACACAAACTACAGAAGGGCATTCTTCATCACTTTTTGTTGGATAGGTATTATTCCATGCACTTTACTTAGAAGAAATAATTGTGATTTTCACTTGTCTATTCAAAATGTTTACACTTTTTAAAGAACATAATCAATCAGGGGGAAAATTGTGTCAGGGTTGGTTTTTTTTTTAGTAAAGTCCAACAGGACTTTTATTTGCTATGGACCATCTTTCATGTTCTTTCTAGACACTCATCTATGATGAGTCCCAGTCTCTTTTTTAAAAACTTCTGTTACGTGAAATTAAAAGCTTTGCACCACTACATGACTGATGGCTTCACAGGTCATTTCCAGTTGTAAAATCACTTAAAGTCGTAACAACAAAACCCACAGGTTACTTTTAGGATGAAGGAGCTCAATTTTTATGTATTTTACTATAGCACATTGAAGCTGTGATTTTTTAGGTGTGTTAATTATCACTGCAATGTACCTAAGAAGTAAAGAAGTTTTGCTTGCCTCACTTTCAGATGGTCACTTCTGGCTGCCGTAAGAAGCCCAGCAGTAGAGAAGCTTGAGCCAAATATTTTATAACACAGCATACACAGTATTTCGATCACTGGGAAACCTGATGACAAACACTGAGCTAATAACACTAATCATATAAAGTAGGTGTGAGGCTAATGAGGCTGTAATGGATTACCCCTTCTTTATGTACTAAATACATATTTTACTAGATTCCATTCTGCTTTGTAGGAGGCTGTTGAAATTATTCACATAGGGTTGTTTGGTCATCTGCAATGAAGCTCCAAATGAGTAGAAGGAAGGTTTCAGTTCAGATTTCAATAAGATGTGGCAGAGATTTTGGCCTGAATCCAGACTTCTGTTCCAGCTTTAGATCTGGCCCACTGTCAACATCTGCAAACCTAACTTGCATGGCTTGCACAATTCAGCATTTAATAATTAAATATTAAATGTAGCCACTTAGTACTTGACAGATTTATGCACAGAAAATGAAAACTAAGGTTACCAAGACAGAATGGCCAAAAAGCCAATAAAAGAATTCATGTACTACTTTGGATATGACATAGTTCATTATACTTTTCATATGTACATCTACAATAGTGAACATAATTAAGAGGGAAGGAACATTCTCATTAAAATTATTCTACAGTTAATGTTTATAGAGACTATGCGTATGAGTGAAATATATTTTGCAAGTTTGCTAAATAAAGACCTGGAATGCATGGCTCCAACTTAGCCCTGTTATCTTTAACATGCCAGTTATTTTTCCATTATGCTTGTCTCCACACCACTACAATACAAAATTAAAATGTGTTAGCCTTCTTTTAAATAAAAACATTGGGACATTGCATGTCCCAAACATGCAAAAAATAAACATTATTTAAACACCGTACAAAGGAGGAAAGAAACAGTTAAAATTACCTCATTTTGACATCTTTTTTCTCCTTCCTCATGAGTAAAAGGGAAAAGAAATTCTGTGTCGAGTAATGTACCATATTTAACATTATTCTGGTAGACAGTACTTTATTTCCCATGTTATATGGAGAGCAGAGTATATTTTTGCATGGAGAATGGAAATTGTAATATATTTCATATTTCTTGTACAAATAGTTTAGCACATACAGTTTTGCTGTACTATCAAGTGTAATAGCTTGTTACTACACTAACAGTTGATGTTCTCGCATATGAAACAGAGCTTTAAGATCTTACATAAGACCTAGACTTAAAATTTCTCAACAAGTTCACTTTTAGATTTCTTCAAATGGGATATATGGAATGACTGCTTGTGGGAAAAGACTGCTGTGTATCCCTGATACTGCTACAGTCTAGCACAGTTAGACCAGTTGCCTTGATGGTGTACAGCTGCATTAGAGCTCAAAACTATATGATTAAAAGCCCAGCATCTGAGTTTTTATACAAAGCTGAGAATCACGATTTAGGCATGGTAGTCTTTAAAAAAAAAAGGAAAAAAAAACAAAAACAAAAACAAACCAAAACCCCCAAAGCAGTTTGAGTACTTTTCTGGTATTTTATTTTTTTTTTACATATATCATTTTATGTAAATAAATAGATATGTTAACAGAGTTTTAGGTACTAGAACGGTGATTAGTTGGTGATTTTCAAAAGCTTGTTTCTTCAGAAAACAAAAATAAAGACAATTCCAGTGCATATTTATGTATCTTACCATGATCTAAATGTTTTTACTTATGTTAGATGCATTCCTTTTCCCTCTCTTTTTGCTAACACCTCTCTGGACAAGAGTACAATACTGCTTAATTTTTAACAGAAACGTAAAACCTTTAATACTTATTTTCACATGAAACAGAACACATATTTGTATTAAGATGCCCTGGATATAGATAATTTTTGAGCCTTTCATCAAGCCCGTATTTACCAGCGGTGCATTGGAAATATTTGAAACAGACTAACTTCTTCTGTTTGATCTTGTTTTTAAATTGCATTCAGTTAAACTGGAAAAGTTGTTAATATATGAAAATTAATAAAACTTTTAAAGTAATTTAACTACTTCTTGTAATGTCTTCATTTCACAGAGTAGTATGTCTCTGCTTTCTCTACTGCCCTACTTTCCTAATTCACTAAGCAAATTAAAGAATGAGCATTGTGTCTAGTTATAATTCTTGTAATTAGGGCTTGTGACTGTCATCTTTTCTCTTTTTCTGAACTTACCAAAAATATTGTGATTTGAAAATCAAGCTACCACTTCACAGAATCACAGAATCACAGAATTGTAGGGGTTAGAAGGGACCTCCAGAGATCATCAAGTCCAACCCCCCTGCCAAAGCAGGTCACACAGGCATTCAGATGGGTCTTGAATATCTCTATAGAAGGACAGATTCCACAACCCCCTGGGCAGCCTGTCCCAGTGCTCTTTCATCCTCACTGTGAAGAAGTTCTTTCACATATCAGTGTGAAACCTCCTGTGGTCAACTTGTGACCACTGCCCCTTGTCCTGTCCCCACAGGCCACTGAGAAGAGGTTGGCCATCTCCCTTTGTCTCCTGCCCTTCAGATATTTATAAACATTGATGAGATCCCCTCTCAAGGCTGAACAGCCCCAGCTCACTCAGCCTTTCCTCATAGGGGAGATGCTCCAGGCCCTTCATCATCTTTGTGACCTCCGCTGGACTCTCTCCAGGAGATCCCTGTCTGTTTTGTATCGGGGAGCCCAGAACTGGACACAGGACTCCAGGTGAGGCCTGACCAGGGCAGAGTAGAGGGGGAGGATCACCTCCTTTGACCTGCTGGCTATGCTTCTCTTAATGCATCCCAGGATCCCACTGACGTTTCTTCTGGGATAATGAGATATTTTCTGTCTTTTAATTACAAAATGCATGATAAAAAAAAAAAAAACAAACCCTCAATAAAACACAAAACTGCAGCATATCCTCAAGGCCAAAGTGCCATTTTGATTGAATCATCCATCTTGCATTTAATTTCCGCCTCTGACACAAGCCACAGCTTTTGTCAGAAAGAATTTTTGTTTGGATGTTAGCTTTTTATATATTGCGAGAGAAAGCTGTCTGATGCATTCCCTTAACCCAACAGCATAGTCAGAAGCATTCACAGCCATTGTGAAATGACTCACGAAATCAGCTATTTAGAATGTATGAAGATCACACCAGAGGTTTAAGAAGTCTTTTTTAAGCTCTTTTCTTCCTAAAAAACCTTCCCTTGCACTTCTCTGTCACTGGATACATTAGGAAACTGGAAACAGAAATTGCCACATTAGAGCTGTACAATGTTCCTAAAAGTGGCTGGTATAAGACATTTTGGAATAAGTGAAAACAAAACAAACATGCAACCTATGGAAGGTGAGTACTGGAAAGTTCATTCTTGCTGCTTAGTACTTACTTATGTTCCGCAACATCACCAAACGCAAATATTTCACAATTTGCAATGCAGAATTATAAGGATCTAATCAAAGGAAGGGAGTACTGAAAAAGCACTACTGAAGAGCAATAGTGATGAACATTAGTGGTCCTCTGCTACTGCTCAGTGAGGATTAAACCTTAACATTCTTAAAAGATAACAGTGAATCCACAGGATGACTGGATACTCTACAGGATGCCTGAAGTGCTTCAGCACATTTTGTGTTCCACAGTGGACATGATGTTGGGTCACTCTAGGAAGTAACACAATAAATTGTTCTCTTGTCAACCAAAAGATGTGTCTCCAAGAGAGCATGGGATTAAAGGTCTTAGGCTTAGCTCATCTACAGTGGTGTCAGTTCTATAGAGCTGGAGAGCGGGGCTTTTTACCATAGCCTGTAGCAATAGGACAAGGGCTAAAGGATTGAAAGAGTATAGATTTGAATACATATGAGGAGGTTCTTCATGATGAAGGTGGCAAGACACTAGCACATGTTGCCCAAATAAGTTATGGCTGCTCTACTTCTGGCTAGTTTGGATGGGGCTTTGGGTAGCTTGATCTATTAAAAGATGTTCCTGTCACAGCAGTGGGGTTGGATCTAATGATCTTTGAGGTCCCTTCCAACCCAAACCAGTCTGTGGCTCTGTGATTCTACACTTCAGCCTGCACTAAGGAATAATGTGGACATTTAAACTTGACGGGTTTTTTTCCTACCAGGGTCTTCACCACATCTGCTAAACAACTGAATGTAGAATGGAATTTAATGATGCTTGAATTTAACATATAAATATAAAATATAAAATGCTACAAAATATAAAAATACAGACATTTAAAGAATAACTAGATAGGCACTGTGTTTTGTCTTTTGCCATACGTGAAACTTGTAAAAGAAAAATGCCCAGTTCAGATATTAGCCACTGGTTCTACTTCAGCGTCAACGAGGAAGATGCAAACCAAATTCCCGTCCCCTCCTTTTTTTAAGTTACTAACATTACATTGCCAAAATAACCCCACACTGATAAGTATCTGAGATCTTCAAGAGACAGAACTTCAGAGTGCAAATGGACAGTCAACAACTTCACCAAATCTTCCAAAAAGAGAGCTGACAAGAAACCAGTTTACCAGGGCTGAGGATCTATGGCTGGCTGTGACACAGAGCAGCAGGTTCCACAAAGGAAACTTCATGCCTTTCACTTGATAAATAAGCATGTATGACCTCGTCAATAGACTTGTGAAAGCTATGAAGATGAAAAGGCGTTATCTATATTTTCTCCTGAATATTTGTTTTAATTGTTTATGTTGAGCTCTTAAATTTATAACACTGAATAAATAGTTCTTAGTCAATTCCTTTGACCTCATTTAGCTTCAAATGACTTGGGAGTTTTATAGGATTTTAAAGCAAAAATATAAAATATTACAGAAATAGTATACCATGAAAATATAATATATAATAAGGAAATTATTATTGATGTTATTATTAGTATTGTTGTTGTTGTTGCTGCTGTTGTTTCAGTGATGCACTCTACGATACATTGCTCTCCTTTTCAAAGTAGGATACATTTTATTTCAGTCCTGTATACCTTTAAGAAAGAATGTTTAGATCCTCACACTACACCCAAAGAGTTAGTAGAAATAATGTAGTTCCACTGAAGAACATGACTTAAATTGAGGCACAAAATTCTTCCTACAGTTGAGGCTAAACATGAGGAAACTGAATGCCACTTATTTTATAGAGATTCCAAGTGAAAATTAAAATTATAATAGATGTAATAATGCATTTTAAGTGGTAGTCAATAGCAGCAAGCGTGGATACACTCATTCTAAAAAACACTGACTAGTCTACTAAAAGAACATTGAATATCACTTAATACTAAGAGGAAACTCAAAGTTAACACACTCAAAGTTAACACATATGATCTTCATCATATCTGCCAGATCAGTTCAGACAGAGTATGCTGATGAGAGACAATATGAAAAATTAAAATAATTAAAAACTTAAATATTATCTGAGAGAGTATGAGACACCAATGCCTTATTCTGACTTTGTTAAAAATAATGAAAACAGGGTAAGGAAAGAAAACAAAACAAAAAGGTGAAGTCATACAGACCCGCACATCGATCTCCACACATGATTATTTTTTATATTATGAATTTATGCATATTTGTGTGCTCAATTGTGGGTACAGGAGAGAATAGTCACTTATCCTCTCTCTGTATGTAGTCCTTTTTAAACGAAGGACAGGACATGCTTGGAGCATTTATCCTAAGTTAATAATGATGGCCAGCATATATTTTATTGTTAAGCTGCTTAACAAAGCTCGAAGAGTGCTATTGAAGTTTCAGATCCATTTCTCAAAAAATGCAGAAATGTTAAAAGCTGGAACTCCTTGTTCCATTACAATGTCGCCTTTTGGAAATGCTTTGTGATATAGTTTTGAATTATAAAGGTACATCCTTAGGTTTTGCAAGATTAGTTTCTGAGGAATAGAAGACAAACTCTTAACATAGGAAATTTCAGACTTCCATAGCACCAGCTACGTTACTAGCCTTGTTAATAAATAAATAAATTTTAAATTTATTTAAGGATATTTATTTAGAGATTAAAATTCAACAGAATATGTAACTAGTGATGAGTAGACTACTGGTGAAATTCCATATATGTTGGGGATTTTTTTCACCCAGTTGCAAGGATGGAAGATTGAATGGGTAAATAGAAAGAAAACAGAAATTATAGTGAATGAAGTACATAACAAAAGTAATATCCAAAACTTCAACTACTGGTTGTGTCGCTTTTTCAGAAAATTTCCTCACCCCAGAAAAAAAAAAATATAATAAAAAGACAAATCAAAATCCTAAACATGTTTAAAACATTCTTCTAGAATACATGCTAATTATCACACTTAAATATGTATTAGATGGTTAAGCAGTTAAAAATGTTTGCCGAGGAGATAAAATAAAAAGCAATTAAACTGCTGGAATCCTTCATCAACAAGCCACAACTTTTCAGCTACTTTATAATGCAACAATAGGAAAGATGTTCTGCCAAGAAGCCATGCTGAACAACAAATTCATACATTCTAGCAGCAGACCATCTGATAATTCATCTTTGACTAATAACTTTAATTTAGACATTGCAATTACTTTTGCAAAGACTGTAACAGGCAGAGTTACATGAGATTTTTAAAGTGGAATTTGCAATAGTACTACTTGAATCAGGCTTGGTTTTATTCTATTCTATTCTAATCTCTCTCTTATCCAACCCAGACTAATTTTTAAGTGCAGATGGTGTTTAGTTTTATTTTTACTTTCCTATGTTTGAATTTTTATTCATGCTTCAAGTTAATTTCTGGCTTTAATCTTACAATTTGCTTTGTTACAGTACTTCTGAATCTTGTTTAATCTTGCAGAACATAAGAATCTGAAGCTCAGAGCAGATATTTAAATTTGGTCTCAGACATTATGTCAACTTCTTTGCATTGTGAACGATTTAGACAGAGCACTGTACAATTTGTACCAATAAATGCATACCTGAGTGCTATATAGTGCAATTTAATCGTCCACCTACATGGCAATAGATAATTAAAACATTCACTGTAAAAAACATCCCCAATTTTAATTTTATATATTTGAAACCAGTGGATTTACAGCAAGTCATTTTACAGATTGCCTTCTACATTCTGGCCATGCTTCTTTGACAAATATGTCCATTTCATTAGCAGCTATGCATCGGTACCTGAATCCACTTCAAAATCACTGTCTGAGCAGTGTATGCTGCCAGAGAGATTTATTTTGCCTTGCCTCAGTGATGACACTCATTCACTCACTCTCATCACCGTTTCTGTCTTTTCTCTATTATGTACCATGTTTTATAAAGCTTTTGAGAATCGCAGGTTGCTTCTTTTCCTATTGGAGTCACTAATTCTTCGCAGCACTTTCCGTTTCCAGTAAAGCACTTAAAATTGGTTTGCATATTCTTTTTGTTTTCCTGGAAGCTGGAAAAATACAGGTCATCATTCTGGGGTTGCTGGGCAGCTAGTTCAAATAGCAAGAAAAGTTACCGGCTCTCAAACAACTGTACAGTTTACTTCAGTGAATTCAGTCTTCAGGTTTTCCATACAGTATACGTGTAGGGAGAACAAAGTGTTCAAAATGAATCAAATTAGAATATATTCACTGTTCAGAATACATATGTACTTTTCTGTTGAGGAACCTTGGTTGGCAATGTGGTGAGCCAATAGTGTGAAGAACTAGTTAAGTATTGTCGATATCACTTCATTAAACTCCACTTCTATGGAAAGTGACCACTGCTGCGCCGTTGTAGCAACTTTCCATTCTTTAAAGACAATGTGATAGGATAGGAAGCAAGAATCAAAGCAATTAAGATATTTAATGAGTTCAAAATGCTTTCATCAATATAGAAAACACTCATACATTTTCTCAGAAGATGTACCTTTGTTTGCTAATTAAACTACCTGAATACAAGAAATAGAAACACAATATAAAGTATTTAAAACCATGTCCACAATCATTTGTTCCAGCTATTAATGTGTAGCAGGAGAGTATCTCAGATTGAGTACTGAGGATTGCTTGGCTTCCAAGAGTTAACACATGCATGAAAGCACTCCTTGATGAGATTTGTAAAGCCCACTGAAGTACTGTGTAGGTCACCATTTTTCTGATGCAGTTCATTTTCACTTCACTTCTTGAATAGGATTTGTTTTTTTTTTAATTGAAAATGAGTTTGCAGTGGACAATAAAGCAAGTGCCCCATTTCACACATAAGCACTTCTTCCCTTGCCAAACTCCTCGCCCTGGTCTAGACAAAAAGATCATGATAAAGGTCATGAAGGTAACATTTTCAGTGTCATCTTTTCTACCATTTTAGCAAGGAATATGCAAGTTTGGTACAGTAGCTAAAGGGATTTTTAACAAACTTTTCAGAAGACAGCAGACTCTCACATTTTATTTGATGCCTTTATTTCAATTTTCAAAACCCAGTTTGTCCAATTAAAAAAAAAAAAGTTTCCAAGCTTTTCCTCTTTGAAATGTCACTGTTTTAGCCATCCTGTTTGCCTGACCCACTCATTTTCTCATGCTTCTCATGATCTGCAGCTCTTGATAGCTCTCATTTTCCTCCTTCACTGGTTTTTAACAGTTCAGCAAGCATAAATTCTGCAGCTTGTTAATCCTGGGAGTCATTTCCCTCAAACTCACTGTCATGCCACAATGCTATATATTTACCTGGCTCCTACCTTGCAATCTGAACTTCTTCCAAGGCTGCTGCTGGATGAAAATTTTTAGGCTAGTTCATTTCTTTCAGTTGGGCACCTATTGAATATTTGCAGCAATTGTCCTCCAAGAAATTTCTAGCTTATGCATCAGAAGTTCTTTGGTCAGTCCAGTCAGGAGCTTAGCATAAGCCCAAAAGCTGTGAATTTTGAAGGACATTTTAGGTGCAAACTTAGGACGCAAGAAGAGTCTTCTGCTAAAGATGTAAGAAGCAAACCAAAAGGAATGAACTGAGAAATGCAGACAAAGACCGTAACATTAAGGAGACAAAGTAGAACAACGCATGAGACCCCAGAGGAACAAGGAAGGACCAAGATGTCAGTAGAATGATTTTCTGCTTAAATAGCTCAGAAAGGATTCTATAAACTGTGCTTCAGGAAAATTTAACAATGATGATTTAAATTATTTTATTGATTCAAAGGAAATCACAGTACCTTGTAATATGATATTTAGTTTGCCATTTTCTCTGTCATTGGGCACTACCTGCTACAAAGTACATGGAAAGAATTAGTTATTAGTCATTGACAGCAGTCTTTTCTAAGAGCAGAACTTACTGTTTATCTCAGGATACCTGCAATTTACTTGGCTGGCATCATCAAGTGATAAAAACAACTTTTTACTTTTTTTTTTTTCTACTATGTATCCCTAGAAGGTCATCTTTTATTTTCATCCTTCACTACATGTCACATACCTACACAACACCATCAACTACAATACATACAATTATTTCCTAGGCATAAAAGAAATGATATGTCCAAGAACTTAGCTACCAAATAATTTCTAACCCTTTAGAATTAAAAAAAAATCACAACCAAACCAAAGCAAAACAAAACAAACAAAAAAAACAACAAAACCAAAACAAAAGCAAAGTAACCAACAAAAACAAATCATAGAAAAACTCAAAAAAGCAAACAAAACTGTAAATAAACCCCTGCCAAGCACACCATTAGGGTTCAATGTCACGCAAGCAGTCACTTGCTGTACTAACCTTTTTTTTTTCCCATCTAAAGTTCATTAGCACATTTCTAGTGCATTGTTTTGATTTATTTTGTAGTCCTTCTTAAGACTAAATGGCATGAAAATGGATGGCATGAAAATAAGCATACCATGAGGGCATTTATACACTGAGTCCTTTAGTGCAGTACTGAGGCCTTTCTAGATGATCGCATAACACTTTCCAGACCAACAGGGCAAAGGCTCATGCTGGTATAAAGACAAGGTCCAACAGTATTGAGGACTAGTTTATTTTAGTCTACTCTTGGGATCATCCAGCAGCTCAATTAAATGTTTAAAAAATCATTATGATTAATATTGCAAGAAAACTTGTGAATCTGTCACAAAATATATAGCTCTGAACTTCCTAGTATAAACAAATCTTTGAAATATCTGTGTTACCTAAATTATAGGCATGCTATTTATTCCTCTGCATTTGGCACTCTGTTTTTGAACAGTTTTATATATAAACATTGCTCAGACACGTTTTACTTACCATGACTGGTGAGACAGACACAGACAGACTGGAAGCCCTTAGTTCAGGAGGCCCATTACAGCAGGGTAAAAACATAACGGACACAGACAGTTGTACATTTTCACTTTCCTGAAAGCACTTTGTTTTTTTCATGGCAAAAATTATCAACAATATTCTTCCACTTGATGCTTTACTAACATATGGCTTCCTGAAACCAGAAATTCAGATTTAGAAAACCTCCTGAGAGTATAAAAAGGCTTTCTTACCAATAATAATATGCTTATTTTATCCTCTATCTGTATGCTTTTATCCTTAATAATCTCTTTCTTTTCTTTTTTTTTTTTTTTTTGTATTTTTACNTTTTTTTTTTTTTTTTGAATGCTCACATTTCAGCCTTTTGCTTTCAGCTTTTGCAATATTATTACCCAAGAACTACTGGTCTTCAAAGTTCATAATTTCCAACATCCCTTCTACTAACATCAAACATTTAATTTGACCCATCTGTCTTGCAAATAATCTTCCTGAATTTTGCTCCTCTGCTGTGAATGGTTGATTAGTTCTTAGTCAATTCTGATTTTAACTAAATCAATCACAATCTGGAGTTGGAAACTACAGTCAATATTTAGTACTGTAGGATATTTGAGAGGAAAATAAGAATAATTTACTCCATAGTAATCTGCTGATCTTTTAGCTTTTTTTTTTTTTTAAACAAAGCCATGGCTTATAGCATTTCTCCTTAAAAACCTGTCTCTATCATAACTTTAGATAATCATAAGTAAGCCAAAACTACTACTAAACACATAGTAAAGGCAAATAGAAAATAAAAGGAAAAATCCTGCAGTCATTTTAGGTGAAAACTTCTACGTCTGGAGAAGAGTCCAACATGAAAGGCAAAGTGCTTTGCCCCAGCTGGAAACAACAGTAATTTCTTAACAGGACTGAACTGATTAGGTAACTGCACACTACTAACAAGTAGTGTGCAATTACCTAACAAGTACTGAGAATAGTGAAGTTCCACCACGCTTTAATATTTAACAAGTAGAATGTTCTACTACAGGTGGAATAGTCAATATTTTACATGTTAGTGGTTAATAGTTTCAAAAAATTATTTTAGAAGATGTGTTTGAACTTAAACTCTCCATATCTGTATCAGACATGGTTAAGAAGGCACACTGGTGGTATTGCATGGTTCATCATACCACTATTTTATAGTGCTCCTTTTATGATTTTGCTACACCTGATCATATGAGCTTTAATTATTTCTTCATAATGAATACGCCTTTACGCAAAACTTAACTACAAAGGTTAGAAAATTCCTTAATATACTACAAAATATTACTGGTTTATGCCACCAGTATAAAAAAGCTTGGACCAAAAAAAGTCAGATGAATGTTAATTTAAATACAGAATTGAACCTTAGATGTATGAAGTATGATTTATCAAACTTGGGCTCTTATGAAGGCTGAAAGAAGCTCACAGGCTGAGCTGGACAGCTAAGAATGCCTTATGGTCTGACACAGAAAATGGTGTGGTCTGCATAAATGTGAGAGGTCAGAAAGGACAACAGGAAACACTGCAAGAATTACCCTCAAGGCGTGGTGAGAGAACCAAAAACGAAGCCAAGAGATGTAGAGCATGTATTTTTCACTCATTTTTACAGCTACCTCAAGTCATAACCACGGCAACCTTTAAAATCAAAATTTCCAGAAAACATTAATAAAGATGACAAAAGTGTAATGAACAGCACAAAAACCCTAGTTCAGGGAAAGCAGACATTCTTAGGACTGGCATTACATGGAAAATATACCAAAGGCCCTTCTGTAATGCTAAGAAATACAAAATCCTTTCCAGGAAAAAAAGACTGTACACACTGTCATGTTGGAGGAGCAGACCCAATAGTCCTCCATTTCTTTAAATTAATCCTTCAGCTCACAGATACAATTTCAGGCTTTCTGGATAGAACCTCAGCCAACAGACTTCCATTAATAACCAAACCTCTTTTAGTCACTGAAGAAGCAGCACCACAGATACGACTGAGATTCAAAATTTAGAACGCTGTCTACAGCCATAATTAACTGTGAAACTTGGATGATGTCCAGAGCTGCAGTCCTTTACTTAAAAGTCTGCCTATAACAGAAGGGTTTATATTAAATCCAAGTTAACCAAGAATACCATTTTAGCGCAGAGCATTCTGCTCTCATTTTAACACAGAGAATACTGCAGACAGAAAATATAGTGGGATTTTTTCGATACCTCTTAGTATTCCCTATTTCAAAGTTTCAGATATAAAATTTTCATTCTTTCCAAGAGTGAAATTGAGAAAAGAAAATTATTTCCTTCATCTTAAAAATAATTTATTAGAAATGTGTCATAACCTCCAGGAACATGGGGGATTAAGCAGGAAATACTTCTTCAGACATTTACATACAAAACTGACTTAATTAGGAAGGGTACAGGCCTTCAATTAATTTTAGCAGATATACATTGCACACAGACTTGGAAAACTTTGACTTAGAATCACAGAATTAGAGCGTTATTTCATTGGAAAAGACCTTTAAGATTTCAAGTGTTTACCTAACACTGATGAGTCCAACCACTAAACCATGTCCCTAAGCATCAGATTTACGCATCCAAGGACATCAGTTCAACCGCTTCCCTGGGCAGCCTGTTCCAATGATTGACCCTTCCAGTGAAGAAGTTTTTCCTAATATCCAATCTAAACCTCCTGTGGCACAACGTGAGTCCATTTCCTCTTGTCCTATCACCTAGGAAAGGAGACCAACACCTCCCTTGCTACCAACTCCTTTCAGGGAATTGTAGAGAGCGATAAGGTCTCCCCTAAGTGTTTTCTTCAGGCTAAACCACCCCAGTTCCTTCTAGCTGCTCATCAAGAGACTTGTGCTCTAGACCCTTCACCAGCTCCAGTGGTTCTTTGAAGATTTCAGCTTTATGGTGTATGATAAATTCATTATTGCTTCTACTAGACTTATTATTAACCTGAGAACAGCATTTTGTGGCAATTGTTAGATTTATCTCTAGAATTATTTCTTAGGGTTTCTTGATCCTCTGTAGTGGATCTATAGGTAGATAGACAGACAAACAGAGACACACTTAAATGCTTTTCTTTTTATATTCTTCTGCTTCTGCCCAAAGTGCTTGGATGAAAAGGTGTGATCTAGGCAGCTGGTAGCAGGAAAAGATGGAGCAAAATAGCAGTGAAGAATAGACAAAAATTTCTGTAACAAATTAAGGATGTGCTTTGACAGGCTTAAGACTTCATGGTCTTATGATATCTATCTAAAAACTCCAAAATCAATGGGAAAAGTATACCTCTGTTATTGACCAGAAGCAAATCTCTACAGAGAAACAAAGATTGAGCTCGCTCGCTCACTCGTCATCCTTCCTGTGGGATGGGGAGGAGAATCAGAAGGAAATGGTAAAATTCGTTCATTGGGATAAGCACACAGCAAAGGAAGAGGAAAATATCTACAATAGTACTTAGAATATACAAAGTGTGTGATGCACAATGAAATTTGCTCATTGCCCTGAAACCTGATGACCATCCCATTCCTAAGCAATGACACCTCGTCCCAAGGCAGTCCCTACCACATAATGAACATGACATCATATGGTAGGGAATATCCCTTTGTCTAGTTTGAGTCAGCTGTCCTGGATGTGTCCCCTCTCAGCTTCTTGTGAAAATTAGCTCTATCCCAGCCAAAAACCAGGATGTAGTTCTACTACTACCTTCAGGAACCAAAGGTTGTGCCACAAAATATCTGGTGTCCAAACAAAAATATTAAACCAGAATGGGAATAACAACATTTGATTCCATTTCTGATTTTTTCAGATCCTTTGGAGAAAAAAAGCCACAATAAAATAACACAAAACACCAAAGAAGTAAAGCATGTATAAAGTGTATTAAAAGTAAACAAAACCGAAACCAACCAAAACACACACAAAAAAGCACATAAATTAGAATTGCATTCAAATATTCCAGAATCAGTGAACAGGAACACTGAGTCATCCATGACACATTGCTTCAAGTTCCTGGTATTCATATATTATCATGTGCTTAATTGTGTATTTCTACACACCATTTTTCTCCCCACATAACTTCTGCTTCACTCATTGCACTGGTCAGACTGTGTCCTCAGGACAAATTTCTCAGTCACAGCCAAGCATCGCATGGCAGCAATGGGTTGTGCTGTAGTTAAGTCCGTTATACACTTCTCTGGAATAACGGACCTTTCTCTTGACAACAACCATGCAGTCCCTGCAAGGTGATGGACAAGAAACATAAATCACAGGTGTCACCTGCAGCTTCAATATGCTTCTAGCATTATCATAATATTCTCATAATAAGATTCAACCCCTAGGATCCTGCAAGTGTTTTGTTTATTTAACCGGTAGTGGAGGCTTTTTATGAATAAATAATGTATTGTAGCATGCAAAATAGTCTAAAATAATGAGCTGACAACTTTGAGAGTTCTGGCCTTCATCTTTTTCTGTATTAATTTTATAAGTACATAAGAAGGGAAAATACATAAGAGGTATGTTAAGAAACCAAACCTTTACTATAATAAAACATCCTGAAACTATCACAGAAGGAACTGGCTGATGACAATATTCTGTAAAAAGGAATCTTGTTGGTTCAAAAAAAATATGGTATGCTGACACCAAGTGAAAAGGACACATCACATTACTATACCTTTTGTGTGTACTCTCTACCTTATGCATTGATTACCAATTTTCTCCACCTGAATATGGATCAGAAATTGCATTAAGGTTGCACACAAAATCTTAGTGCTGCCATTGATTTAATTTTCAAGCTCTGGCTTTCTTACATTAATATTTTAAGCACATCTCTATATCACATTATCTACATATGTAATTATTCATTCAAAGCATGGCATATATTACAGAACTTAGCAATACTCATAATTCAGAGAAAGAAATCTGCTGTTTAAGAGAATCCTCCTAAACAAAGGAAACTTGTCAGAGAAAAGGCTACAGGACGATGCTCGTAATCAGAAATGAAATGATGGAGGTCATGCCCGACTGTCCCAAAAACCAGGGAACAATGGCTTTAAAATGTAAGCTAAGTGTCTAAGTATTTACAGCAATCGGGATAGAAAACCATGGGTGCTTGAGAGACATCAAGATTTCTTTTCTTGTGGATTTTATGCTCCTTTAGAGACCATTTCTGTACACAAGATGCATCCAATACCTACCACTGGCATTTCATTACTTCCCATATAGAGCTCTTTTCTTATACATATGCATGACTATTGATTTCTTTTACTGCCCATTAGTTTCCCTGATACTTTTCGTAATTATAATAATTCAAAGGACAGTGTGTCAGCCAACTAAGAGACTCATGCAGAGCCCCGACTTTGCTGTGCCTCAATATGCATGGTTTTCTGTAACTTCAGGAGTGCTTGATTATGATTCTCAACATATTCAATCAGAAGGGGTTCTGAAGAGATTTTCATTTCAATTATGCATGCCTCATTATCATACTTTTAGTGAAGCGGAAAGTACATCACAAGGTGAGAGCCAAAAATGATGAGATGAAAAGCACAAAGTGTAAGTACCTTAGAGGGATTTCTAAATTTGTCTGAAATAATATTAATTCACAATAATATTAATCATCCTTTCTATAACACTGCGTTTTCACATGGCACTTTACAATCAGCTCTTCAAAGCATCTTTCACAAGATCAGGTACGGCATATAGCTACAGTAAAGGAAAGCACACGGTTATCACTGGGGAGAGGAACAAATTAGGAAGTATGCTATGATGCAGTGGAATTTCAGGAGAGATGTTTTACTGGGGTCGAAAATAGGTGCTCAGAAAACAGCAAAGCCCATAGCCGAGAAGAAATGGGGCGCTGTTACAAGAGCCAGAACTGATGGAGATGAAACCTCAGGCTAACAGAGGGAACTAAACCACGAGCAAAGCAACATACAATTAGGTGGTATCTGGAGCGTGACACTGAGGGCAGCAGATCAGAAAGTACAACAACGTCTGGAAAGGAAAAAGAAGAAACTTGACTCAGAAAGTAAAAGACAGAACTAGAGCACGAAAAGATTTAAAGAGAGAAATGATGTGGTTAGGAGAATTTTGGATAGCGTATTTTTGTTAGACTAGAAAGCTGAAACTCTCAGAATGGACAGATGAGCACAGAAGAAATAGAGGATGGATAGATAAGAAGGGACTAACTGAAAAAGCAGTTGGAAAAAACAAAGAACTACAACCACCAAAGAAGTGGAGAGGTGACAAGCTCAGGAAGGAAGAAACTGGATGAGTAAAGAGAATGATGTACTGGTATAAAGGTACCTGAGACAGCAGAAAAGTCATAAGGAACTAACAGAGAAATCCAAGTTCAACAGTTACACCGGTTTTTGCAGAGCAAAATACAGGGAGTCCAGACTGCAGATATCCTAGAACAGGGCTGATGGAGGAACAGCGTATGTACCCTTTATTTATAACAAAAAAAAAAATCAAATTCAAAGAGGGAGGATGAAGTTAGAATGTAAACAGAAGATAAAAACAAACCAAGAAGGGTTTGTGGGGTTTTTTGTACCTTTCTTTTTTAAATTATGTAAAGTTGGTAATTAAGTTATATTAGGTAAATTGGTTCTTATGGGTGACTTCAATTACTTGGATATTTGTTGGGAAAGCAACAGGGCCAGGCATATGCAGTCCAGACGGTTTCTGGAATGTGTTGAGGATATATTATATCTCTTCCTTATACAGATGGTGGAGCCAACGAGGGGTGGGGTGATACTAGATCTTGTCCTTACTAATAAGGATGAGCTTGTTAGGGAAGTGAAGGTCGGGGGCAGCTTCAGACATACTGACCATGAGATGGTGGAGTTCAAGATCTTCAAGGGAAGAGGTAAAGCAAAAAGTAGGGTTGCTACCCTGGACTTCGGGAGAGCAAACTTTGATCTCTTCCAGGCCCTAATTAGAGCTATCCCATGAACTGGGCTGTTAGAAGGTGAGGGGGCCTGTGAGAGCTGGGCAGTGTTTAAACAGCGCTTCTTCCAAGATCAGGATCGGTTCTTATGAGTAAGAAATCAGGGAAGGGTGGCAGAAGACCTGAGTGGATGAGCAGGGAGCTTATGCATGAACTCAAAGGGAAGCAGAAGGTCCATGAATTGTGAATAAAGGGTCTGACAACTTGGGAGGAGTATAGGAATGTTGTCAGGGCCTGCAGGAATGTGACAAGGAAGGCTCGAGCCCACCTGGAAATGAAGTTGGCAAAAAACATAAAGGATAATAAGAAGGGGTTTTTAAAGTATGTGAACAGCAAGAGGAAGACTAGAGATAATGTGGTTCCCCTGCTGAACAAGGAAGGTGTCGTGGTAACGGGTGTTGCTGAGAAGGTGGAAATACTGAATGCCTTCTTTGCTTCAGTCTTCACTTCAAAGACTCCCCCTTGGGTCTCCTGAACCCTGGAAGGAAGAAAGATAGTTTTGGAAATGGAGAACTTCCCTCTGTTTGAGGAGGAGGTGGTCTGAGAGCATCTAGGTGGGCTCAATGTGCACAAATCTATGTGCCCTGATAGGATGCATTTACGTGTGCTAAGGGAGCTAGCAGATTGTTGAGCCACTCTTGATCATCTTTGACAGGTCTTGGAGAACAGGAGAGGTGCCTGAGGACTGGAGGTTACCAAATGTCACTCTGGTCTTCAAAATGGCTAAGAAGGAGGATCTGGGTAATTACAGACCAGTCTCACCTCTGTCCCTGGAAAGTTGATGGAAAGCTTGTTCCAGATTCTATCTCCAAGCAATTGGATGAAAAGAAGGTTATGAGGAGTAGAGCATGGGTTCACCAAGGGGAAACTGTGCTCAACTAACCTTGTAGCCTTCTACTATGTCATCACCAGCTGGGTGGATGGAGGGAGAGCAATGGATGTCATCTACCTTGACTTCAGCAAGTCTTCTGACACTGTCTCCCACAACACTGATAACAAAGCTGAGAAAGTGTGGGATAGATGAGTGGACGGTGAGGTGTGTTGAGAACTGTCTGCCTGGCCAGGCCCAGAGTGTGGTGATCAGTGGAGCAGAGTCTGTCTGGAGACCTGTGACTAGCGGTGTTCCCCAGGGGTCTGTATTAGGTCCGGTCTTGTTTAACATCTTCATTGATGACCTTGATGAGGGAATAGTGTCCACCCTCAGCAAGTACCCAATGATACAAAGCCGAGAGGAGTGATGGACATGCAGGAATGCTGCGCTGCCACTCAGCAAGACCTGGACAGGCTGGAGAGCTGAGCAGTGAGGAACCAGGTGAGGTTCAGTAACAGCAAGTGTAGGGTCTGGCACCTGTACAGAAACACCCGTAGGTATCAATACAGGCTGGGGGATGACCTGCTGGAGAGGAGCTCTGTGGAGAAGGACCTGGGGGTCCTGGTGGATGACAGGTTGGCTATGAGCCAGCAGTGTGCCCTGGTGGCCAAGAAGGTCAGAGGATACTGGGTGCATTAAGAGGAGCGTAGCCAGCAGGTCAAAGGAGGTGATCCTCCCCCTCTACTCTGCCCTGGTCAGGCCTCCCCTGAAGTCCTGTGTCCAGTTCTGGGCTCCCTGGTACAAAACAGACAGGGGTCTCCTGGAGAGAGTCCAGTGGAGGCCACAAACGCTTGACTAATGTGAACTGCATAAACAGTGGCAGATACTTACCTCATGGTAGACATATTGGAATATCTGCCAAAGTTTTAAGTATTGTTCTGTAGCTTTCTGAATTCTTCTCCTAAATAAATGACTCACCTTAACACATCTAAGCATAGCAGATATTTTAAAAAATGGTAATATTAATGTATCTTTTTAAGCTTATGGACTGTCAATAATTGCAAATAAATTCAGATGTCGGAGTTTGAAAGAGTCATAATGAATCAGAAGAGGCACTAACCTTCCTCACAAAAATTAATATAGCATTATATGATAACACATCTATAGAATAAATGAGCCACCTCTACTACTAGGAAAGGCTATAAAAACTGCAGTAAAAATGAAAGGTGTTCGGTGAGCTTTTTTAAATGACAGAAAACTCTGTTCTTCCCAGTGCTACAGTCAGAACAATGCAAAGGCTTGCATATTTAATTATTTGTTACATAAACCAAAAAAACACTATAATTTCCTTTACCCGGTGTGCTGGCAAAAAACTAGTAAAGCCCAATATAAGAATTCAGACCTTCAGAACGATCACTAGGTAGGAGCACACTTTTAGAAATTGTTGGTGTGCACATGACAAAAAACATTGCTTGGGCCTGGTTAAATGGAATTACCAATGTTCTGAAATCTAGAATTTTACTCAAGAAGTCTATGAGGGGAAAAAAAAAAAGTAATGAATTTTTAGAAAAAAAAAATGTTAAATCTGTACTTATTTAGGTGGGAATTGCATCAATTTCCAGTTGCAAGCAAGTCTGACACAGAGTTGTTGAAACAGGCCTTTGAGTCAGTAGTGAACATAATACAGTTGATTGCTGTTAAATATTTTTTGCAGGAAAATACTCCATATTTCAAATATGTGTACTCTGACAATTTATTTTAAAAAACCCAACCATGATTAAATAAGTCCTCCACAGCAGTCAAAAGAGATCTGTGCATAAAGTTAAATGTTAGTGTACTTCTTCAATTGCCATTGACAATTTAGCAAGAACAAATACAGAATCCAATTTGCTTGTGTGTTTACGGATCTTTTAAAAACAGTTCTGTTCAGTTCCAATAGTGAAATGGTGGATTTAATTACTATATAAAATTATTTAGAACAGTGGAATTGAAAAAGTAGGGCAAAATTCTCTTCACATTCCTGGAAAGCACTTAAAGGCAATAAAAAACAAAGTGAACTTTCTCTTACTCCGTTTTCATAACACCATATTCTGGATTAGAGAGTAACCCTCTGTTAAAACTATGACAGCATTTAAAGGTCCATGGATGTTATCACTTTTGCAATTGCAAGACATAGAACTAATTTCATCTGTATGAATCTCAATATAGCTATCCCAGCCTTCCTTGAAAATAAGCATTTTCAAAATGTTGCTGATCTCCAGTCAGCATTTTATCTATGGTGGTAGAAAGAAAAAAGCACTCAGAATAAAATCTAGAAAAATATAAATTAGATTTAGACGTAGAAAATTTTCCGTCCTTACAATGTATCAGAAAAACAAAATCTCATTACAATTAATTCTCAAAAATGTTTCCAGAATACTAAAGAAGTCTCTCTAAGGGGATGTCCAACAAACTAGGGTCTAGTGGTAAATAAGTCAATGATGCAAGTAAGTTACACTGAGGTTTAAACTTTTCACTTTTAATAAATGGAATTAAAGAAACCTTGACAGAGCTCTTGATGTTGTTACATTGCAGGTCTAGGGTATTATATAAAAACTATGATTTCCTTCTGAATAAATCACTTGAGTTTTATACAGTTTGTATCCTTCTGGGATAGAAACCCAGAACCAAACTGTCTGGTAAAGCTCTGGCCTAATAAGCTCCACTGCATGTCTCTTGTGTTATTAATCTTTACAACAAATCCAATTTTACTTGTAAGCACCCTGCTTCCTTCTCTGGCCCTTTGAGATAAGTAAACATTTGTTCTCTGTGTGCAAATAGCAAACTAGGAGAGGGAAGGACTAGTGCACATCTCCTATCTGTCACACACCAAAAGGATTTCCAAACTTCATCCCGAAAGCTTTTCTTTTCCCCACCCCCTTACCCCGTGTATCTATCTACAGCTTGGACTGGCTCCTCTCTCAAGTCTGAGTGAAAATACCACTAATTCACAAAATGGACAAAGAAAGCATCGGCATGCAGCACAAATCAAGGCAGAACACTAAAGAATGTACAGTAGGTATATATATATGTCGGAGCTGCTCATGCCCTTCCAGCCAGAAACCCATCGGTGATGCGAACTCCATGATCTTAATCACATGGGGAAAGGAAAAAAAATATTATTTCAAGGACATCAGGGGAAACCTAATGCAAACTCACAACTTCCTTTCACCCAGCGTAGTCTTAGATGCAATTTGCATTATCCTTAAGCAAAAAATAGACTCTGATCTGTAAATTTTTTTCAAAGACATCAACTTCAGATACAAGTCCAGAATTGCTCATGCTAAAAAGGATATCCAGGAAGGAGTAGAGACAGAGATGAGTATGTCCAAAAGCTGGACATCCCTCACGTTCTAACAGTCCAAAGGTCCTGGAAATAACAGAAGGAAATCCTAAATTTTCAAAACTAATATAAATTTATTCCCATTGTACTCCTCTTCTGATCCAGAAATTTAAAACTTTACTTACAAGACTTTTACATATGCATATGAACTTGTCAATTTTTCCTTCATTTATCATTTGTGTAAGGAAAGCAGCAGGTGATATCTGTTTTCCATATTTTTTCCATGAACAATTTCTACCTTCTATGCCTTTGTTCTGTTTCCCCATCACAAGATGCTGTTGAGTTCCAGCACAATGAAATAGTGAAGCAAGAAAATCCCAGGAAAAACAAACAAAAAAAAAGGCTATTTAAGTTTTTGACTTTAGAGATGCATTGATGGCCAAGACCGTTATGTTGTTGAAGAAACACAGAATTCTGAAAGCACAGAAGGTGTCTGTCAGTGTAACAGAGGGAACATATAAAGGAAAAAAGAGATTCAGGAAATGAACAAGACTGCTAGCAGTATATACACTAAAGGATTCAGGGATTAACCTGCAGGTGCTTTCATTAATACAGCTTCTATTAATGGAACTATTAATAATATGTTAAAACAGATTAAAAGGGAGTCCAATAAATAAATAATCTGCAAGTGAAATACATTATAAAATTAATTGTTCCTTTCTTATAAAGGACCATACATGTTAAAGTGTCATAAACTGTAATGAAGCACTGCTGATAAATCTGAACATCACCTTTGGAAACTTCTGAGGATAACTAGCATTGTTAGCATGCAATTAACTGCAGGTAGTTAAAATACAAAGTTTTTTTCTTAATATAAGTTTAAAATAATGTTGAAAAAACATCTTACTACTTTCATGTTTGTGAGAGAGCAAAACTTCTCAGAGAACTGATTTTGTACATGTAAGCCTCTCTCAATACCCACTACATATTTTTTAAATAAGCAAAATAATTACATGCTTAAATGTCACCACTGAGAGAAGGTGAAGTAGAGAGATTTGTAATGATATTTAACCTTTTTGGAATATGTGAAACTTAATAACCTAATACCTACAGTAAATCCAGTCAAAGTTTTCTTACAAAGCTTTGATTCAAAAAACAGAGACTGAAGAACCAGCCAAATTCCTATTTATTGATTTTGTGGAAGGCAGACACAAAAAAGGGCCAGACACCTTCCCACCAGCATCACTGTATGCAATAAGTGATGCAAGAGGAGGGTCACAGAGATCATCTGAAGCACCTCTCCTATAAGACAGGTTTCAGACAGAGTTGGGCTTGTTCAGTCTCGAGAAGGGAAGGCTCCAGGCAGACCTTACAGCAGCCTTCCAATACCTGAAGGGACCTCCAGGAAAGATGGAGAGGGGCTATTTATCAGGGAGTGTAGTGATAGGAAAAGAGGTATTTGGTTTAAACGAAAAGAATCACAGCATCACAGAATGATTAAGTCGGAAAAGACCATTAAGAACTTTCTGGACCTTCATCCATGTCATTGATAAAAGAAGTTGAACAGGACTGGACACAGGACTGAGCCCTGGGGGACATCACTTGTCACCAGCCTCCAGCTGGATTTGGCTCCATTGACCACACTTCGGGCCTGGCCAATCAGCCAGTTTTTACCCAGCAGAGGGTGCATCTGTCCAGGCCAGTGGTAGCCAGTTTCTCAAGTAGAATGATGTGAGAAATGGTGTCAAAGGCTTTACTGAAGTCCAAGTAGACAACATCCACAGCCTTTCCCCCCTCCACTGAGTGAGTCACCTTGTCATAGAAGGTGATCAGGTTAGTTTGGCAGGATCTACCTTTTGTAAACCCATGTTGACTGGGCCTGATCCCCTGGCCATCTCGCATGTGCTACATGATAGTACCCAAGATGACCCTCTCCATGATCTTCCCTGGCACCAAGGTCAGCCTGACAGGCCTGTAGTTCCCTGGATCCTCCCTCCGACCCTTCTTGTACATGGGCCTAACATCTGCCAGCCTCCAGTCAAGTGGAACTTCCCCAGTCAGCCAAGACTGCTGGTAGATGATGGAAAGGGGTTTGGCAAGGACATCTGACAGCTCCATCAATACCATCAGATGAATCCCATCTGGCCCCATGGACTTCTTAATAGAACAAGGTAGGTCTAGACTGGATATTATGAAGATATTCTTCCCTGTGAGGGTGGTGAGGCCCTGGCACAGGCTGCCCAGAGAAGCTGTGGCTGCCCCCTCCCTGGCAGTGTTCAAGGTGTGTCAGTCTGGATGGGGCTTTGGGCAACCTGGTCTGGTGGAGGGTGTCCCTGCCCGTGGTGGGGCCATTGGACTAGATGAGTTTTAATGTCCCCTCCAACACAAACCATTCTGTAACTCTATGATTAAATATTGAAGCTACATCTACAGAGCAGCTATATATGTCTGTACTCACAGCATATAAGGGGCACAGAAGAAAGTGAGATACATTTCTCAATTTCTATGTGAAATTTATGAAAATGTTAGTGATGAAACAAGCATATTTTCAAATCTAATGGTACTTGCACTTAATTTGTGGGGTTTTTTTTCCTAAAAAATATAAAATTACACAGTACACCACACATTCAAAAACTAGTTTTTTTTATTCCAAACACAGCTATTATTCTGTATGTATTCTGTTAAAACAATACAAAAGCAGTTCCAAATCTTAACTATAAATGTTAGGTCCCATGCGAAAATGGCCCAAAGCTTTTGTTGTCTGGATGTATTACTTGAAATGTCAATACAGAGACAAGTATTGCAAACTCTCACCAGTTTACCTGATTTTCCCTGGATTAGGAGCTGATAGTTGTTCTATAAATGTCGTGAACATAGTCATAATCCATATGTGAGTAGCATTTTGCAATATGCTCTTCTGACTTCCCCAGACCTATTCCCAGGCCTCTGCCTACTCGTTATCAGATGCTGAACTTCATTCAGTCTTCTAGGTTTTAATCCATGGGTTACCAACTGACCTAAACAACCTGGCCCCTGCCAGGCCTTCCAGTAGGTAACTGATGGTGGTAAATGTGTGGAAACAGAGACTTCAACACAAGTACCGTCTATTTCTGAGCAGAGTGCGTGCAAAAAACTGTCTGCTCTGTGCAAGATGTGTTTCTCTTAAAAATGGTCAAGAACATTTACCAATGCACTGACATTGCCTGACCACCTACCAGAACTTACAGACCACCTACTCAAGGAACTTCCAGCCTTATCAGTTTTTGCAGGCAATGTATAGAAATGTACATTGCCTGCAAATATACCTCTGCTCTTTGTGGACCTTCCCCCTCATTTTGCCAGTACTGTGTTTTCAGTGATCTTAATATCTCAATCCCCAGTCAGCCACCTTTTTGGTTATTTCAGATGCCAATTCCCAGCTAAGCCCTTTGACTTCATGCATGCAGTGCACAATGAAATCAAGTGATTAATAATACATAACCTGAGTAAGAAATTGGATATACATTTTCCCAAGTTTTAATAAGTATTATACACAACATACAGTACTTCTGAACCCTATTGTTCCTAGTTCTTAATACCATATGGGATACGGAAGAGGCAAGCGAGATGTAAGTAAATCCCAGTAGTCAGCCAACAACTACACAGCCACTCATTTATGTCATTACCAGTAGAATATATGGTATTCAATATCTCACTGGTTAGTTTGACTCATATGACTGCTCGTGTGCACTCTCAACCTCACTCTATTCACTGTGGGGAGCAGAATGAGAAAGAGGTGTCTCTAATGCTGTTCGGCAAGAGCTAAAACATCATTGTGTTATCAGTTCTGTTTTGGTCACAAATCTAAAACATAGTGCCATACCAGCTGCTGTGAAGAAAATTAGCTCTATCTTGATTTGTGATATTCCTTTGGAAATGATATTGGTTTCACAAAACAGACATGACTTTCCATAATGCCTGTTTAGTCCTAGAATTGGAGCCCTGAACTCTGAATATGATTTTATCAAAGCACTTTTCTTTCATATAAATGTTCCAGAGCAAACGATCTTTACTCACGTAGACCCAAACTCTCCTCATACAATGTAGTCTCCTTCACAGAGAAGATACTTCATCTGAAAAAGTCTCCTTACATTCATCAAATTTTACAAACAGTAAATATCCATTTTGGTCTGCAACTGTGGTCCCAAACAAGTAACAGATTCCTATCATCCTGTTTCCAGGGCCATGTGAACACGAGGCATGTCCATTCAGTTTGTTTAGAAGGGGTCTACTAACTAACTCAAGAAAAACAAGATTTTACCTTCTACATTTGAGAAGAGGTTGCTAGAGAATCCTTTCAGAACTTTAAACTCCATTACTGATTTAATTTTATTTAAAACAGAAATTAGTAACTAGATGGCTATAGGATATGTGGGATATCAGAAAAATACTTAGGGAATAGATATACAAAAAAGGAAGACACCACAGCAACTGGCATAATTTCTAAGGTTTAAGCAGAAAATAAAACATGCACTGACTTTCCACTTGGATTCATGTGGCCATCAAAATGAATTTAAACCAGATAAAAGACCTGTACAGCCCAATTTAATTTTATGAAGCAATTTTTCAAACAAATGTATGCCGGTTGCAATGTACAAGATGAGTTTCGGGTGCTGTATCCTTTATTGTAGCAACTATGTGGCAATTTGTCTGTCAACTCTTTTACTAGTTGAAGTGTGTCTATTAATCTATTTGTATTTGGATCGATTCCAATCTTCTAATCTTCTGGACAGCTTTCACAAAGAGTCAGTATTTCATAAAAAGAACCTCCCACAACACACATTTTCTTCTATCTTCCCATATGTTACATTTTCCTTCAGGATAAGTCTTGTCTAGTGCCCAAGGCTAACATGCTTCTGTCATGGACTGGTTACACAACTAATGCATAAAACACCTGATTTACCCCACAGAGCATGGATTCCCTCATTAAGATATCTGTTAAGAGAAACAACATATTTTGTGTTTATTTTCAAGTTTTACTTTACACTATTTTTAAATTATTTTAAACAGACAGCACTGATAACTTTGTTGCTAATAAAGCAGCCAATAATAAAACCAGGTTAATACACATGCATAGTAAGCATAAGGTACATGTAGGTTAGCAGTGATGAGAACTCCATGTATGACTAACCAGATGAGTGTAGAACACTATTTTCTGTGGTAGTTCACATCTCATTATCAAGATGAGATGACCGTAACTGACTCATTAAGCTAAGTGTGTAGTTTGGACATTCAAGCAGGTTATTCTAGTTGACACTTTTTTTCCTTTGGGCTTTTTGAATGGAATGCTCGGTTTTAAATAATGCTTTGCTGTTAGGAATGCAGACTGTTCCACTAACATCGTGAACACAGTACTACGGGTCTCCATAATTAGCTTGGCTCCCATAAGAGATTTGCTCCACGGTATCTCTGTCACCACTAACTCGACAGCACTGATATCTGTTATCTGTTATGATAAAGCATCTGATGATTAATGCTATCTTGATCTAGGAACCCAGAGTCTCAGGGGTATTAGTTACGGAAAACATACCAGATATGTTCTGAAGATGGACTCAATAGAAGGCCACTAAAACTATGTTTCGTATTGAACTCTGATTGGAAGGGTTATACAAGTAAAACGTAGTAGGCACACAGCTTTATAGGATAACAGGAATATTGGCTTCTGCTCCCATTTGCAGTTGGTGGAGAGACAGGCACTTCTGCAATACAGTCAAGCCCAACCAAACCTTGGCTGCCCTGGAGGATGTTGTCTCCATCCACTGCAGGGAAGACCAGAACAGTTGGCTGCACATCATACACACCACACTCAAAAATCCAGCATTAGAGCGGATTAATTCAGGCCTCAGTGTTTTGCTATTCTCTTTCATTCACTCTGCATTGAAATTCCTGTTTTAATTGTACCATTGTTAATGAGTTTAAACACAGCAGATAGATCTGCCTGCGAAAAGGTTCTGTAATTTCATACATGGTGCTTAGAGGCAAAAGAAGATGGATGCTGAATTCTTTCTTCTCTGAACAGGCAAATCCTAGTAAGAGATGGTGAAAATCTCTTGTTAAAACAGCAATACATTGAAATGTCTTTAAATGTCACATTGACAGCAAATATGTCACAAAAGTCCACGCCTTCTCTTTATGCATGAGTACAAGCATGGTCATGTCGGCGCACAGGGCTATTTCTCCTTGTGGCAGGGACTCAAAGTAATTATCTTGACCATGGCTGTAAAACATAGATAACTAGACCACTAAAGCTGAAAGGCAAAACATGCAGTTTGGAATGAATTAGTAGCTCAGATTAAAATACAACCATATGCATTACCTCATAGGTAGTTCAGTGTGGATGAACCCCTGAAGGCATAAATACAAACACAATATAATCGACGGCAGGTTTGTTACTTATTTCACAGCAAGAAGAATAGATTTTTATCATAATTCCATATCAGGGCAGAAGGACAGTAGATGACTTACTGCATATGAATAAATCTACTGCAAGGTAAAGTACACTCAGCATTTTCAGAGTATCAGAATCACAGAATCACAGAAACACAGAGGTTGGAAGAGACCTCTGGAGATCACCTAGTCTAAACTCCACTACTAAAACAGAATCATCTAGAGCAGGTTGAACAGGATCACATCCAAGGAGGAGACTCCACAATCCCTCAGGAAGGCCTGTCCCAGTGCTCTGTCGCTTTCAAAGTGAGTTTTTCCTCATGTTGAGATGGAACTTGTGTTCCAGTTTGTGCCTGTTGGCCCTTGTTCTGTCACTGGGCATAACAGAAAAGAGTCTAGCCCCATTCTCTTGACACCTGTCCATTAGGTGTTTATAAGCCATGATCAGATCTCTCAGTCTTCTACAGGCTAAACAGCACCAGCTGTCTTAGCCTTTCCTTGTCTGAGACATGCTCCAGTCCTCTCATCACCTCTGTAGCTCTCTGCTGGACCAGCAGTTCCCTGTCTGTCTTGACTGGGCATCCCACAGCTGGACACTGTGCTCCTGATGTGGCCTCACCAGGGCAGAGAGGGAAGATATCCTCCCTCAACCTGCTGACTGAAAATACATATATATAGAAAAAATAAAAATATATAGAACTGTAATAATGTATTACATTATATTTATAAAATAACTATTGTCAGTGGAAATGTTAACAGATATGCTTGCATAAGACATGACAAAGCTATTTTTCTTCCCAAAGAAGTAAGAAAATTCTAAATTATGAATATTTGAGAATCTTTTCAAGGAACAAGTTATCAACAATAGAGTATGATTTCCTTGTAATATACTGTACGATTTCCTTGTAATTTACACACCTTCAATATCCACATCAAGCAATGAAAATAACTAGTGAGTGATTTTTTTTTAAAAAAGTTCTTATCCATCAAAAAATACCTAAATATATCAAATAATATATCAAATTCTGCCCATCACTCATAGCTACAGGGAAACATTCTCTAGTGACACTGTGAAGGAGAAAATGCAGACTTTATATAAGACAAAAATTATTTCTCAAATAAATTTCTCAAATAAAGAATCCTTTTCTATTACAAAGCATCTCTACTGCAGAATACTGTATTTAAATTAAACATTTTGAAAATCAAAGAGAACAGTTAATAGTTTTAAGGTTTTTCTTTCATGACCAATTCTTTCTAGTCATGGAAATCATGATGAATATGTCTCTTCTGCTCTTTCAGAGCAATTCGCTACTGACAGTGGTTTGTCATTCTGCATGATCTTCCACTCTTTCCCTTCAGTCAGAAGGACAACACACTCAACTGCCATCTCAGCTGCTTTAACTCTGCACCAAGCAGGTTCCCTTCTGAAGATTTCAGTCATTTATGTGACAGTGCTGTCTCCCCTGCTTAGCAAGCAAGTCATGCTTCCTCCTTGAAAGATGAAGCAGTATTTTTATATTTCAGTGATCAATACAGACAAATGTACAATTGGTCTTTAATCAGAAGATAGCAGAATGATAGCAAGAACACCGATTCAGGGCATTTATGGTAGAATTTATTGAGAGTGATTCACCCACCTAAAAAGTAGGTATCTAAACTTAGTTTCCACTTTAGATGAGAGAAAAGCACCAACATCCCCAAGGGTGATTCATTCTACCTAGCTTAGAGACCCTTCTTTATAAGGAAATGTATCCACTTTGACAACATCTTTCAGGTGTGAGTGAAACCAATATGTGCTGGAAAGTCAACAGTGATTTACTGTTGTTCAGCATGCAACTGAACTAACTTCAAACTCTTCATATACAAACAGCAAAACTTTTGGGGTCTGCCTATGTGAGATAGATAGAGATACAGATATGTAGCTATTCGTAGTTAATAAGAAAAGATTTACAAAAGTGAAATATATTCAGAACAGGACAGAAATACACCTTCTTGTTTCAGCTTGGTCTGTGGGCTGCTATTATGATTCTCATTACTAAAATGCTCTGGGAAAACATACTGAGTCTTAATATAATATAACAGAGTCATGGCAGTCATTTTCATAACCCAAAGTACCTGAAGTTTCTGCTTTTACAGGGTTTGGTTGTTTTGTTTTGTTTTGCTGTGTTGGTTCTGTTTTGTGGGTGTTTTTTTAATGACAGTAGCGTCCCAGCAGGGTTTCCACAAAGTTTCAGGAATATTTCACATTCAGCAATGGCAGTTATGACACAGCATTTCCTATCTTAAAAACATAAATTTTGGCTTTATCATTTTCAAGTGATCACAAGGGTCCTACAAAGCTGACATGTGCAGTACCCTAATGAAAGCTGGCCTTGTATCTGATCTAAATAGCCACAAGGATTACATACTTTAATACAACCTGATCAGCCACATGTATATCCAAGCCCCTGGGGTAAAGAGTTACTAACATAAACCTAAAATACATAAAAGTAAAGTAAAAGGAGAAAAGTCTGTCCACAAACGTTGTGAATTATTTCCTTCTGCATATAACTTGTGACACTGGTGCAGTCTGGTGCTGATCAGAAATATGACAACCTAAGACTCTTCTCTGTTCAGTTCTTAATAAGCAAGCGAATGACAATATCATTTCATGCTCCTCAATATTTCAAGACAAATGTTCAGTATTCATTCTTCTCCAGTTTGTTTTCCATATCCCACACTGTTTACTTTAAAGAGAATGAAAAGCAAACACAGAACAAAATGAATAAAGTATCAAGGCAAATGAGGACAGCATGCAGACAAAGCAGCAAAGCAAAATAAAAATAAAAGTATGAAACAATAGCTTATTGCAAAAAGAAGCATCTGGAGAATATTACTTCACAGAATTAAAATATAATTTAGGTTCTATAAACCTTCCAATAACAATATGAATTGTACTTGTGGGGTTTTTTTAAAAGAAAATAATTTGAAAGAATCTTAATAATGTCCACATTTTACTGTGTGCTGGCCTAGGTGGTAATTTATAGCGTTTATATATTTTACAGCATTTATTCCACAATTTGATTCACCAAACATGGAAATATTTTCCAGACTATTAAACTAATTTATTTAAAAACTGTGTAGAGGTTCTAACTCCACTTGTCAATTCCACATTGCATTTAATGACACAACAAAGATGTATCATCTGGATTATGACACTATCTAAATATCGCATGTAATTTCTAAACGTGTAAGAAGATGACTCAGCGCAACATATAAAGATACAAATATATAGAAGTGATATAAAGTAGAGGAAAGAACAACCAAAATAAAAAAAGTTTAGAACTGCGGAAGGGCTTCCAGTAGCACAGACTGATAGAACATTTGGTCACATGTTGCTTTCACTTATTTATTTTGGCTTCAAATTAAACACATTATATTCCCCTCCATCTGTCACAAAGCAATCCCTGTCCTAGTTTTGGTTTGTATCATTCTCTGCTTCCTTCACAGCATCAGAGTTTCTTCTTCCACTACGACTGAGTGGTATTTTATGAGACCAGTATTTCAAGCAGTGATTTTGCAGATGACATAACTGACGAGTTCAGTGAGGTGCACTTCAAATTCTTATTAGAGTGAATGTCAACAAACATTTTAAAGAAGAAAACAAATTTGTGGAAAAACTTAGCATATGCATTTTGATAAATTAGCCTTCTTGCAAGGAAAGGAGGAAAACATGACAACTGACACCCCTGGTGAAGAGAACAAGGTTAACTAGGGCAAAAAAGAAATGCATATGGAGTCTATGGCACAAAAGTACCTCTTGGAGGTACTTGCAGGGATATGTCTTATGCGTTGTACATGTTAGGAATTAAAACATTCTTGAAAACTACTGAGTCCACATGAAGTGGGGAAAGCATAATTTGAGTACGTAGTACATGTACATTTTTTTATTATAGCTGGAAAATGAAATTCAGAATTCAGAATTATGTTTCATAGAATGTCTAGAGAGATTACAATTTCAAAACAGCAGAAAACTTAGCAGAAAGAAGTCTGACTGCAGAAAGAACAGCAAGCTGCATACAGTAATTCTGAGCATGGCTGATGAGTGAAGAAGAGGAGCACTCTCAATCAAGTACATGATCACAGTCAAAGAGCTCAAGTAACAGTACTTTCCACAATCCCAAGCAAAACATAGTGTTGATGTGAGTTAAACATTGGAAGCTGTGTACTGAAATCCAAAAAGTTGTTGGTTTATTTGTTTTTTTTTATATTTAAGATAGACCACATACTCTCACGGCTAGGCAACACCACAAGATAACATACAGCAAAAAAGGATTAAAATATTGTGAGATTCTGTACCAACTTCTGAATCAAAACTTACTATGCTATTTGTTCTTTGTGGTGTTTTTTCCACACCACAGCTTTAATGAATTTGGAGAGCCAAGTGGCCTCCAACTTCTGTAAATTCTAATTCCTCTTGCACTTAAAAATCTTACAATAATGCACCTCCTTTTCACCGTGACAATTTCACACAGGCAGCATATCTGATCATTTGAACTTCTAAGCTTTTCCTACATCCATGTTCTACCTAAACTTCCATCTGCCTGTTAATAGTGTCACAGCCCAAGACTCTTTCCACCTCCTAAGAAAGCACGTGCAGCAACTGACAGTAAGCAATAACTAACACAAGCAACATGACAGTGAGATTCCACTACACAACCAATTTTGATTCCATTAATTCCTTTTCTGCTCTGGGTTATAATCTATGATTCTTGTAGCAAATGCAAAGCAGACATTTATAAATGGCAAAGTGAAAGGCCAAACTATTTACTGCAACTTGATTTAGTATCCCATTAATTTGCTTATGTAATTTCAACATTGTGATGAAACTTAAAACACCATGGATCACTCAGGTAAAATGTAGTGAAACACACATATGAAACTCAATTTCACTATTCAAGTCCAATAGTTTTCAGATAGCTATTTTATCACATATACTCCATTCATTCTTTTCTAAGAGTCTGTTTTCTCTTCCAGTGCTTTCATGCTTAGCTTTAAGAATGTGGTAGTTTCCTGAAGCTCAACAGAATTACTCAAATGCTTACTTTTAAGTACACCTATGTTTGCAAGCTCAGTCTTTTAGCCTCATCTTTTCATACAGCATGTAATGCAAGGCATATGATGAAGCCCTGGAGCAGTGGCCCTTTGTATCTCTGTCTTCACACTGTGAATCGTTTGGCAGCCAATTCATTTTAAGTGTACCAGAAATGCTTCTTCTGTGGGAACAGATGCCTTCAATGGCTAAAGTCTTCATTTGATATCTCAGACCCTCAGATTACTGCTGTGTGCAAGGTATTATCTGATGCTGAGGTTCAGGTAACACTAGAGGAAGACATTTAAGTCATATACATTAAGAGGCATAAACAGTTAAAAACATTTAGGCCTCTAAACTGATCAAAATAAGCAAAGCTAGTAGATAGTGCATGTTTTGTACACAGTTCTGGCTCATTTCTTTCTCAGCCTATTCAGTCTGCATGATCACATAAAGATCAGACTTATATTATGCTTGCACTTCTTGCAATACTCCTGATTTGATCTTACAGTGTTGGAATCTCAGAAGCTTATTTTTAAGGCTTTATCATAATGATGACAAGTGAAGAAGTTAATGGGAAAAAAAACTTAGTTAATCCTGTGCTAAAACATTTGGGCATAAAAAGGGAAAAAAAACCCAACCCACACTTTTTATTATTCTGTATGTTCACCTCTGTTCAGTTTACTGTATTAACCATTTACAGGTAACAATTATGATACACAATAACATGTAGTGGCTGAGTGTTTTATCTGATACTCCTCAAGACATGGAATAATTAACATATGCACTAGATAAAAGACATGAGAAAGTAGGAACGACTAACAAGTTGTTAAACCCTAGATTCACCTCTTATACAATTAACAAGTGTTCTTGAACTGATCAGAATGACTCTTTGGACAACACTGTGTAGCTCATTTCCCTGGCAAGTCATCATTTTAACTTGATTAATAGAAATTAGTTTCCCATTTTCATAAGCCTTCTTCGTTTTGGAAATAATAATTCCCCCTCCCCTTTTTTTTTTCTTTCCCTAAATGAAACTGGAGAGAACTCAGATCTTGCACATCCAGTGCTGAGGATAAAAGAAAGGAATGTCTTTTCTGTAATATCTCTATTCTCACCTATGCATCATTTTTGTACTTAGGTTTGTGAGATAAGAGGACAAAGAAAAAAGTTATTTTCTATTGCAGCATCATTATGGAGAGAAAGAAAATGAGAAATGTAACTTTCAAGGGGTTTATCATCATTTTGTCCCATGGCTTTATTATTTACATTATTTGTTTAACTTAAAGAATACATTAATTTTTTTTTCTCTGAAGTCTAGAATATTTGGTTATGATTTTCTTAAATCAATTGGTCCCTATAAATAGAATGCAAGTACTTTAACATATATACTTATATACCTAGTGTATACCATAGTATGAATTTAGACATAGTCAGTATGCTGTGTAGAACTCAACATTCAAGTTGCCTGTCCTTCAGCTGACATTATTTTTCAATTTTTATTAAAGGTAGATTGGGGGTTTTGGTTGTTTTGTTGGGTTTTGGGTTGTTTGGTTTTTTGTTTTTTTTTTTTTATTTGCATTAAATGGAGTTCACAGAATTGAAAAATTTAGCACATTTAAAAATTCCAAACATTTCAATACAAAAAAAAAATCTGCTACTAATTGTTACAAAATACTTTTTTTTCCTTTAATTTGGGTCTCTGGAACAGAATAAAGCTGAATTCTTAAATTATTAACTCACTCCTCTTCCCTAGTAATAAATTTATTAAACAACTTTACTTGTTGTTTGGAGCTTATATTCAATCCAATTCAGCTTTAAATAAATATTTATCATTTTTCCTTCACAAAGCTCAATTCAAAACGTTTTTTATTTTAAGCATATCTGTACCTATCCAGTGAAGTCTGGAATAGAGTACTGAATCAGGTTTTCTGCTAAAAAAAGCCAATCCAACAGAACAACACCCAATCAATCCTCCCCCCCACCAAAAAAAAAATCCACAAAACCTTCTTCTTTCTAATTATTTGCTGAATGGGTTTGATCAGTGCTGCCAGGTAGGTTAAATTCTAAATTATGTTGCAAGACAAAAAATGGAATAAGCAAAATAAGCTTCAGATGTAATGAGTTCTGTCTGTACCACTGGCTGTTGCAGCTGGGATAACTATTTTCTTGGATCAGTGGATGTGGACTGCAAGTGAACATATGCAAACCCACTTACAGCCTTGCAGATGAGACCGTGCAAAAACATAACCATAAACTGTGTCTCTGCTTCAAGACAGCACCCACGCTCAGTGTAAATCTCTCCCACTGTAAATCTCCCCTAGCACAGGCTCAGGTGTGAATGGTATGAAGGAGAGGAAATCTCATGATACTCTTCAGATGAGAATAGCCCATATCTCTGCTTAGCTGACAACGCTAGCTTTCATATACGCAAGGTCATTGGCAATTTTGTCCCCTGGTTAAATCCTAACTCCACTGAATCCTACTATGTGATTAATGAACTGTAAGTGATGAGGGTTTTAATTTTGCAGTCCTACCGGGGACCAGCAATACATGCAAAAATAAACTGGGGGTTTTATTTACACTCACGGGTTTTACTTATTAGTCTTGAAATTTTATTAATTATTTTTTATTGGAATGTTACTTAATCCCAGAAGTATTAATAGAATTATTATTATCATCACTCTCCAGCACTTCCCTGAAGAAAATGTTGACAAATAAAAATTTCAGATCTAAGGTCATGCTCCTTTACTTAAACAATCTAGTGTTATTTGTGAAAAATTACAGTCAGTCAAATAAATAGCTTTATATTATAGAGTAGAAAAAGTTAACCAACAATCTAAGTTCCAACCTGGCATAAAAGAAGGCAAGCTGGCTATGACAAAACAAATGCTTGGAAGTCTTCAACTTTCTTATCTTTTCAAAGCTTCAAACCAAATAGCACTTTTTTTTCCAAGTAATAATAAGGACAAAAGGTAGTTCTTAATTCATAATGATTAAAATTTTTCTGAGCAGAGAAAAAGAAAGGCAACAAAGCAATGTCCTCAGGCAATCCTGGTTCATTTAATCTTTTTTTCTTCTTCCTTACAGAGATCCACTGCTTTGTTCTTTATTACTTCTTCTTCCTACCAACTTTCCAATTCATTTGAACTGGAATACAGTGCTGCACACAAAGTCATGTGAGCAATCTTTAGTGTGTTCATTTTTATTTTTTAAAAAGAAGAAGATTCTTCAAAATAAAAAATAAATTGCCATAATAGCTCATCTGCTGCAAATTCCCACCAATCAAACTGCTTAGGTTTTTGAAACCAGGTGTAGTTATTTCTTTGAGAGTGTCTATTTTGTGATTATGACAGGAAAATAAAATGGTTGAAGTAGTTGTAATTATTTCTTTTACTTTTGCATTTTTCTTTCACAAACTATTCACTTTGTAGCTCGTTACAATGTAGCAGGTAAACCTGGAGGAGTATTGGTATAGTGATATTCTATATTCACTGGGTTTTTTCAACTGCTTCCAAGATCACAGGAGTAATTCTGGAAGCATTTCAGTTTAGGACTCTTTGGTTACATGAATTCTGGAAAATTCAATGTGCCCAAGCTTGTTCCATAGCACTGAAAGGGGCATGGCTGGCATGTAATTTATTAAAATCTCTTCTATTTTGGAACAGAGGCCTTATCTGTACCAGTCATCAGGAACTGTCATTGACCTACCCTAGTCCTTAAATTATCCTTAAATACTGTTTGAGAAACTGTTAATTGCATAAGCCATAGCAACTTAGTGAACATGCAAATACCAAAGAGGTCTAGCCCAGTTTGCTACTATGCATAGCTTGTAAATCCAGGGTCTTCTCAAGTACAAAACAACAGCCCTGTAAACACAGTGGGATATGATACATTGCTCTCATCATAAAATTCATTAGTTATAAAATGTAAAATATAAGATGAAAATTTAACGATCTTGGGAACTGCAAGTATTGCTATGACCTTCCGTCAAAGACATAAGTGTACTTAAAGATTTTGTAATTATTATACTTAAAAGTATTTACTATATAGTAATATGAAGTAATTAGCATAGCTGTTGTGATATTAAAATAATTAAGACAAAACAAAGCATTTAAATACCTGACACTCGCATTTTAGATGAGTACTTCTGTGAACTTAAACACTGTTATTTTCCCCCTTTTGCTCACACCTGGTTTACACCAAATATAGTTTTCTGAAATCAAAGGAACAAACCAATTTTAGAAATGCTATTAATAAAACAACAATCGTCAGTTGGAAAAAAAAAAAACAACAGTGGCCTAGTGAAAAATGATATCCTGAAGGCATATGTTGCTTGTACTTGCCATCACTTAATTACCATTGTAGTAACAGGTGAACATACCAGCAGTTGGCTAAGGATTTTAATATCTTTTTTAACCACAGACATTGAAGAATAGTGATTCTGGCACTATAAAGTAGCCTATAGTAGATGATCAAATTATTTCTACCTGTTAATGAATTCTGTAAGAATACTGGGAAACTGGATTACTCTCTCTAGATACTTTAATATGCAATCCAGGTACCATGTATTCCAGAAGTATATAATTGTGATGTAACTCAAAGAAGAGGGAACAGAGACAAGGAAGGATTCTCAATCCATATTCAGCACAGTACATCACCAGTTGATTCAGCAGTCTATATTAATCTAGATTCTCCTAAAAGCCTATTACAGTTCAGTTTTCCATGGAGCAACTTACATGGCAGCCAAATAAAAGAAATTTTAAAAATAATTCAAAACTAGTAAGTTACCCTTTGTAGAATACTGAACATTCTACATTTATATGAAATATACAGCAAATTGAACTAGAAAATTTTATTTAAAGGTATGCTTATCTTTCCTAAAAACTGTACTTGTTTAATTGTTTCGCTTCCTAGGTTCTAACACCAGATAGAAGGCTATGGTGCCTTGTTTTAGTCTCTGCTTGGTTTGCAGGGTGCTATTTTCGGGGTTGACACAAGTGTTGACATTGGTTCTACAGCAAAATAGATTTCTTATGTCTTGTATCCATGCTGACCCTACGGAGTACTACTTCTATTTCTGTCCCAGTGAGTCAAAGGCAAGGTTACCTCCATCTCCAGCTAACTTATATCTAGATCATAATCACTACTTCCTTTAAGCTATCCAACTACTAACATAGTTAGACTAAAATAACAACCACTGTTTTTAACTTTTTTGCTAGAAATTTGCTGCATCTTTCTTAGCAAGAAGGACCATGTGCCTCAAGGCATGCTGTTTTTATCCAACAGTACTTACTGGTCTAATAAAAATATTTATTACATTACTATAAGAAATGAACTGAATTATTCAGACTTTTAAAATGTGAAATACACAATATTTCACAGAACATTTAGCTCACAAATTTCCCTCTGTCATTGCTAGCTCTGCCAAACTAAACCTTCCGCAGCAGTTCCCTGTTTCTGTATGTTATACTGGGCACGTGTAATTTCCACACACTGAAAACCGACGCTCTGTTTCAGTTTCCTATCGCAAGGTCGCATCTGAAGCCTCACTGCAGCACTGTAAATGGCCATTACAAACGTTAAATCTTTACAGACTGATTTCTCTCAAATAAATACCAAAGGTCGTATATTCTTTCACCCACTCACTTAGCATACCTTTGTATGACTGCTGGATTCCAAGTGACAGTGTCTATCCAGCTTTAAGTAAATAGACTATAACCAGAAAATCTTGCAAAGGAGATTTTGCCTGTAGTGACATGAAATATGTAATAACTTAGGGCAGATACTACATCATTTTTGCTAAACAGGTAAGAAAATTCAGTATAAATATCCTAGGAGATTGCGACCATAATGTCTTCTAAGGTCCACTCTTGAACCATAGTTTCACTTTACCTTATCATTTACCTATCAGATGTAGAAGTTCAGTGACAACAGCCCCAGAACAAGGACCTATTTGGTCTTTTGGGTGGGAGACCAAAACCACAGTCTACCCTAATATAAGAGAACTTATGAGACCAAAGACAAGCAGTTGGGAAATATGAGATAGACTTCATAACCTAGAGAATGGCAGTGAAGAAAACAAGCTATTATTTTATTTTATTGCATTTCTTGATATCTTACCTCTAAAAAGAAGGCCATTGCCTCTTAAAAATGATAAAGGATGCTTGCATACTACATTTAAAAAATTATAAGAAGCAATACAAATGATGCCTTAAATGCTTATACTTCATTGGTTAGCATTATATATAAGATTTCTGCACATGAAGCTGTTGAATTTAATGTAAATATGTATATTTTGAGTGGATTTGTTTTTTTTTTATTTTTAACTGGAAATTGAGTTCAAGTTTTCAGTAAGCCTTTTATGGTGGAGGGCACCAAAGTACAAGGAATAAAAAGTTCCCTTCTCCTATCAGTTACCAGTGTATACAGACATACACCAGAAAAATGGCAAACCTTGATAAAACGTTCTGTCACACAGAGCAGGAACATTTTGAGGATGGGTTCGTCAACTCTTGCTGTAACATCAGAAAAATGTTTTTCCTTTGATTGTAATGACAAGCAACACACACCACCTGAAATTTATTAGGGAGATACTCGAATTTAAGGTTACAGAGGTCCAACTCCAGGTCACTGAAAACAAAGCAACTAGAAACTGCACATGAATGTTAAAAATGTAACAAATGTAAATCTGACAACATCAAAGTCCTGAGAGTTAGCTGGATTATTTACCCCACAGTTCTTTTATAGAACTCATGCATTTTAATAAGCCTAATGATTTGTACATATTGTGAACTATAATTATTTTGCTTTCAGGTTGATTTACTACTGTTGACAGGAGAGAAGTGTAAAAGCATCACCTTTTAATTTTTTCAGATACTTGATACAGAGCTGGAGTGATTACAAAGATTATAAATAATGAAATATTATACACTTTCAGGCATGTTCAGAAATTTTGAATTAAAACCACTCTAAGAAAAATGTCAAAAAAGCTTTCTTCAGCTTAGTTTATACCTTAATACTCCAAGTGTCTAGTGAAGTCTAAGGGAGGGTATATTCTTCATTCTTCCAAAAATAATAGTTTCAAGCAGCAGTGTTTTTTGTATAAAACACAGTATCTTGTAATACAGTGACAACCTTAAATTAAGCTCTTCTTTAGGCTTCTCTGTGTATGAATATAATGTATCCTATGTATCAAGTACCCATAAAGCTAAGATTTTTTTTTATTCATCTTCCTAGTATTTTATTTGACAACACTGTAAAATGTAGGCTGCTTAAGATACTTTCTGGGGGCAAGCTATTGAATATAACACCGTTTTCTATATAAACACTAGACATTATAACAAAGCTGCATTTTTTCCAATACTAAATACAGGAAGAAAGGATTGACATTGGTAGTCTTGATCAAGACACTGTATTCTTGAACTCAGGCATCTTGCAATCTCAATCAATTTTGCTAAAAATTAGTCCAAAAGGTTCAAGTGATATGTATACTGAGACAACACATGAGATAAAATATTTTTCCAAACTCCAAGGTCCTCTATGACCCGAAGTCCTTGTTACTTCCCCTCAATATCCACCTCAAGGATTTTGTTTGTTCATTTTGGGGTTTTGGGTTTGGTTCCTTCCTTCCTTCCTTCCTTCCTT
>VXBZ01001027.1:7744-38945 GCA_013399135.1 Heliornis fulica | reverse complement strand
CCACCTCTCCAGCCGGTCAAGGTCCCTCTGGATGGCATCCCTCCCCTCCAGCGTGTCGACAGCACCCCACAGTTTGGTGTCGTCGGCAAACTTGCTGAGGGTGCACTCCATCCACTGTCCATGTCACTAACAAAGATGTTGAATAGGGCCAGACCCAACACGGACCCCTGAGGGACGCCACTCGTGACCAGTCTCCACTTGGACATTGAGCCGTTGACCACCACTCTCTGAGTGCAGCTATTCAGCTAGTTCCTTATCCACCGAGTGGTCCATCCGTCAAACCCATGCCTCTCCAGTTTAGAGAGAAGAATGTCGTGCAGGACAGTGTCAAAGGCTTTGTACAAGTCCAGGTAGATGACATCCATTGGTCATCCCTTATCCACCGATGCTGTCACTCCGTCATAAAAGGCCACCAGGTTGGTCAGGCACGATCTGCCCTTGGTGAAGCCATGTTGGCTGTCACCAACTATGTTGGTTTCATTACAGCTTTCAGAAATTCTACATTATTTTAAGGTGACACAGAAACTACAATACTGTGGCATGGCTTGATGTAGCAAAGCAATCTTCCTTGAAACCACAGCTCCTACTCCTTGCCTGGAAACACACGATCTTCACATCAGTCTGACTATTACAGTCTAAAGAGGAGGAATGTAAGAGAGAAATTTACCAATTTTGAAATGCAAAATTTTAAATGAATCACACCTATTACTGTGCACGCTCATCCTTTTTTGATTAACATTTCCCCCTTTTTGGTTTTTGGTGGGTTTTTTATGTTTGGTTGGTTTTTGTTTAAAAGAAAAGGAGCTTACTTCACTTTGTGCCTTCTGTATGACTACTGGGGACTCAGGACCACAGAAGCTACTGAACAGACCTCAACATGACTGCCCATATAAGCTCACCAGGTGTCAGTGTAGCTGACAAAATGGTGTATGACTCCTAAACTTCTTTAAAGTCATCAGTGACAGTCAGAATCAATAACAGAAACTGGGTGTTCTCTTTGCTGTACTCTTCCATTATTTTTGTCTTCCATGTATGGGTAAACAGAAACATCAGGTGCACCATATCTCAACCAGCTTCAAGTGTGTCCCTAACACCTTCAACCCTGGTTCAATACCTGTAAGGTATGGTGTTTCCCTTATTAAACTAATTGTAGATAGAGTTAGGTATGTTGGGTTTTGGGTTTTTTCCCAAGTAGTATTTGAAAAACAAAGTTCTTAAGAAACTCAAAAAAAAAAAAAAGGTAAGGAGAAGGAAAAGTGGTGAAGAATATAAAACTCAACTAAAAAATCATATGAGCTTTGAAGAATTTACAACTTTTTTTTTTCCTTCTTGCCAACCCACCTAATAAAACTCCCTCTCATACATAAGCATGTATAAAACAGGCATAGACATGGACATTCCTAAAACTCACGTTTCTTCCATGGGATTATTACAAGGCAATTAAGCCTGACCGAGCATTCCAGATTTAAACTGACTGAACCGCTCCTAATTCTTCCATACTTCTAATAAAAAACTAAAAACCAAAAGCGATTTTGGATGGTAAGCAGAATGATGTATCTGTAGGCTATCTGTGTTGAGGAGCTTCATTATGTCTGCTTGGGGTCAAGCATGACAAATTTCCAGCCAGATAACACTTGTCACATCTTAAGCCCATCCAGACAGCAATCATGCCTGCTGCTTGCAGAAGCAACATCTGCCACTGAGACAAACAAGAGCTCTTGATTCACACAATCTCTTGCTGAGCACCCAGCTCATTAGGATCTCCTAACTGCTGCCTCTTACACATGAAAAACACACCTATCACTGAACAAGCGAAGTGCCTTGCTCCCTGCTAGACCCTTGAAGAGAGCAGCTCCTGCTGAGCCTGAGCTTGGTAAGAGCCTGGGCCACCTTCACTCACAGAAGCAAGATATTATCAGACTGTCTGTCAGCATTACCTGATGAGTGAGAAAGGCTCTTCAGCTGCTAAGACAAATCCATCCAGCTTCACAAGCCCCAAGCACAATGGCACTGGCTTTGGGCACAGGCCCAGAGCCTACACTGGGGTGACCATGGGGCTCCCTCCACACAGCTAGCTGGCACATCACAGCTCCCCCTTCTTTAGGCACCTGGCTGAAGAAAATATTTTGGAGCTACAACATCAATGTAAGATTTACATTAAACTAATGTTTCCTCAAAGCCCCTAAATGTATCTAACTGCTTATGGCTAATACACCTAACAGGATCATATGAGCACATTTAAGTGTGCCCTGCCCCTACTTAATCATTCAAAGGTATCTGTCCCTATTATGTTAAGGTTAGAAACTTTTCTCGCATGGAAAAGGACCTAGACAAACTTGGCAGTTAAAAAGAACAAAGAATTTCACTTTTAGCCTGCTTAATATGAAATTACTTTTCTCTTAAAAGTAATAGTGTGTTAGGAAGCGGTGAGACTTCACTGGGGAAAACTTCAAAAGCTGCAGCTTTTATACGATTAACATCTAAAAGACTGTAACAGTTTAATTTTCTTTTTTAAACAATCCTATTCATACAACACTGGCGTAGAATTACAATGTAATAAAGTGGTCTTTCTTTGAAGGGAAATAAAGCAGAATTCACATCTTCCTACATTTTGGAAAAAATGCCTGGTGCAAAATTGAGCAATTTTACATGGTTCAAAAAATTAACAAGCCCAGTATATTCAGAGATCTCGGTTAATCTTTAAAACATGAGACAAGTACTTCTGAGATCTTGGGATAAAATCTTCAGTAGATAATGCTGGATGCTATGAGCACCGTAAATGAGTGTGCAACAATGGGAGAAAAATACCCGTGGTAACCTACATCCTATTTTCTGGGACCAGTGTTTTCTTTAACATGACAATTAATTTTCTCTTTCTGTAGCTACTCAACCTCTTCTGCTATGCTCCATCCTTATGTGGAGAGAAAGGGTTACCCTATGTTTCAAGGAACTTCATTCCAGAGATCTGCTTTGAATTTCTTACTGCTCCACAAACTTCCTATGTGAGCTTCAGAAAATCCTTTTTTAACTCTTCCCAATTAGACCACACCTGTGAACTATAACTTAGGGTAAGCATACTAAAGATAGGATTGCCAAAGTACTGTTACATGAACAGAAAACCTTTCTGTTTATATGAATAAAAAAATATTTTTCAGAGAGCAGAAATCAAAATAGTTCTTTTCAGATTTACATACACTGTTAAACCTAGTTCTCTGTAAATGTGACATCCGCTCAAGCTATGGGAAGGACTTCATTTGTTCATTTATGGAAAACAGCTGGATGAACTTGCAGCAATTTTCTCTACCAGGACAAATATAAGCATGAAAAAAAAAGTCCATAATTCAAAATCTGAAACTGCTATGACTCCAGTTATGAGACATTTGTTTATATTTAACTTGAAACCTGTGTTTCTCTTTTTTTCAGAGCATTAAATAGAAGTGCTAAAAATATTTTTATACAAATGCCATCGTATCTCAAGATACAGCCTTATTTCATATCCTGCTTCTTTTACAACCCTGCTTCATTATTTTTTAATATACAGCAGAAGTTTGGCTTTTAAACAACAAAAGCAGTATTTCATAAAGCACTTCTGGACCGCTGAGCTCCACTGAGCTGAAGGATCTGTGGAATTATCAGAAATTAATGAGCACAGTGGACCACAATCCAAGCTCCCAGAGGCATGATAAAATAACGAAGTATTGAAATTATTTTTTTGTGGCATATCAAGAGTACTCAGTCTAGATGTAAACACAGAAATTTCACTTTTTTTCAGGTACTGTATATATGCTTAGTATAGAGGTATGTTCTTCACTCTGTAGTATTTAATACATTCCATGTCAGCCGAGAAAGCTTGTTTTAATGGAAGGAAAATAATGCAATATACACAGGAAAAATATGCACTCTGGTGTATATAAAGATTACAAACCCTCAGCTGACACAGGACTACATTATATTATGATTTCACATCGCAGACTTTTGGGAAACTAGTTGCCTCTTATTGCACTCTTACAATAAAAGAGAGAAATATTAAGTTCCTTTAAAATTATCATAATAGAATATCCTAAAAACAATTATTTCCCTTTAGAAATGACTCATTATTTATGGGAGTTGGAGCCAGCAAACGTAAAAGCATAAAATACCTGATATCCTTCAACAGAAAATATACTATTATTTACAGTCACTTATTCATCCCCACAAGTATTCAGAATTTTTATTTTTCTTCTTGTAAACAAATTATAACAACATACAGTTATGATTAAAATTATGCTTGGTAAATCTAGAAATAAATATAGATATTGAGAGTTCTCTTTCTTTGTAAAACACTTGGCTTAAGTAATTGGACAAGGGGCAGGAATACCTACGGGAATGAGTTGTTATTAATACCAAAGTCATATTACTGCTGACTTCAGAAGTTACATTCTTTTAGCCGGATCTTATTATAAACTTCCCACTGTTCAATACAGTTAGCAGAGAAAAGCACTAGTTTGGCAAACAGCGGGAAGCTGATGCCAGCAGCAGCAGCAGCGGCAGCAGCAGAAGTTGCTTCACGCTGCAGGGAGTGCGAGGCTTGAAAGATCCCTGAGGGGTGTCTGAGAAGGTTTCAGGCTCCCAGTACCCTTGGGCTGTGTGTGTGGAGAGAGTAGGCATCAAAGCTCATGAGAAAGCCTGTGCGAGAAAAGCCCGAATCCAGCCTCAAGCTGACACAAGCAACCCACATGATGAAGGGTAGTAGGGTTAGATTGGACATAAGGGTGGACAAGGCTGTTGTAGGGTTAGACTGGACATGGGGAAGGAATTGTGCTGAAAGCAATGGGACACATGAACGGGTTGCTCAGAGAAGTTGTGAATTCCACCTCCTTGGAAGTGTTTGAGGTCACAACTGGATGGGGCTTTGGGCAACCTGGTCTACTGAAAGATGTCCCTGAACATGGCAGAGTGGATGGACTAGATAATCTTCAAAGGTCCCTTCCAACCCGAACCATTCTGTTGTTCCTTGACTCTATGACAAAGGAAACAATCAAGGAAAAAAAATATTGCCATTAATAATCCAGTCATCTACTATTAAAAAAAATCCAGATATCCATTCATGGTACAAAACAGAAATTTCTTTTAAAAGCCACTTAGTTAACACTAAATTTAAATTTTACAGTAAATTTTTATGTCCTGTTAATAGGATCAATAGGTAAATACAGTACCTTGAAACTCTCATTTAGTATTCAGTTATTACTTTTGTGTAACTACTTAGCAGTAGCAGCAGACATTAAACGCTGCCAATATTGTAACTGGAAACTGCAGAATTACTCTTGTAAGAACCAGGTTTAGATTTGCAAATTGCCTATGGAGGTCTGTTCTACACTGCCATAACATGACAGTTCCTCACAGACAGCATTAGAGAATGTTGTAAATACCATCATCTCAGGATACACATTTATGGGCACACTATCTCCCTTCTAGTTTAATTTAAGAAGATAAACTATTTAGAAATCAAATATTGAACAGAAAAAGGTTTTTTGAGACTTCTGACCTGATTTTACCCAAGTCATTCTACTCAAGGGTCTCTTATTACCCATTTCTCTGGTACTTTTATGTCACACATCTTGCAAAATCTTCAAGCAAACTCAGTAAAACATACTAAATTCAATGCCTTTGTAAACTGATGTCTGCTCATTTTAATGTCCACATATAACAGGGCTGAAATCTAATTATGTTAATCTGACTACTTTAGCCATAGTCCTTTTACAGCTAAATACCCAGCAGATTACTCCATTGTGATTATTCTAGCCAGTTAAAATGTATTACTGATGGTACAGAGAGATCTACGCTGCATCTCCAGAGTTTATTATTTATCCTCATCAAAGAATGTATAGAAACATAGAAATATTCAGCAATTTCTTAGCACCTTATATGGGTAATAAATGAGTATGTTGGCTTTTTCTAATCTTATAATGCAGGAGATCACATTGTCTTAATAAGATGCTAATACTTTGAGGACACTGGAGATTGACGTTAGAAATCAAACCTTGATGTAATCTTAATAATACCACCTAATTTCAAGAAACCAAAATGGATTCTGAGAGAACACTGCTTTGTGTGATTGTTTTATAAATAGCCATATTACTGCCATGTCCATGAATCTCAATTATGTAGCCAATTAATTGTAATTAATTAATTCATTGTAATTACCTGTAATTGTAAAAGAAACTCAATCCCCTAAAGTTTCTAACTTGTTAGTTGCTATATAACATGGCTCTGTAAGACTCTTTTCCCTTGGCAGCCTGATGATCAGATTATCATAACAGCATTGTGGAAACAGGTTGAGAAGACCTACCAATTTTGTATAAAAGGAACATCATAACATCCTTTGCAGTTATGTTTTCTTCTCCTGAAACACGGAAGAATGTATGAAATGTATTTACAGCTATGTGCATCTAGAATTATAGTGGATCCATAAGCAGAAATTCCAAACAATTATTTTTTAAAGCAATTGCAAACATCTTCCATCTAGTGTGAAGGTAGCTTTTTCATCAGTCTTCCTGGTCAAAGGTAAGGGATATGAAAGGGACAGTCGAGTCTGGTGAGTTAAATAATGGTTATAGGACCGACAGGCCACAATCAGGGGTTCAGCTACAGAGACAAGGGCATGCAGTGACAGGACAAGAGGTCACGGGTTTAAACTAAAGAAGGGTAGGTATAGACTAGATATTAGGATGAAATTCTCCCCTGTGAGGGTGGTGAGGCCCTGGCACAGGCTGCCCAGAGAAGCTGTGGCTGCCCCCTCCCTGGCAGTGTTCAAGGCCAGGCTGGATGGGGCTTTGGGAAACCTGGTCTGGTGGAGGGCATCCCTGCCCTTGGCAGGGCATTAGAACTACATGACATTTAAGGTCCCTTCCAACCCAAACCAGCCTGTAATTCTATGGGAAAAATAGAGAATTTAAGAAAACTGAAGAAGAAAAGTTATATTACAGTAGTGGAGTGCTAAATGCATAAAACACCTATCCACAGTGAAAGTTCATAAATATAAAAGGACTCATATTGAATCTCTGTTTCATACATTAAATATATTTTCAAGATTTCCTTTCTCTTAAGCAAAACTGCAGGAGTTTTAGTGCTCATTAAATTTATAAATGCGTATTGTTGTCTAGAACAACAGGCACAGAAAAATAGAAGGTAAATCATATCTTTCTTAATAGAAAACCAACCAGGTATGCCCTAAAAACTTTCTTTTCTAAGGAAGAAAAATATCCCAAAAGATTGCCACATGTTTTCAGATTTCAGACTGCTGCTACAAACTCTTCAGATGGCAGTTCCAATGGCTCCAACATCTACCTTCCCATAAATCAGCACTTCACTACAGAATCATGGAAGCATTTAGGTTGGAAAAGACCTGTAAGGTCACTGACTCCAACTGCCAACCTCAGACTACCAAGGCCACCACTAAACTATGTTCTAAGCATCACCATGTTGTTCTGCAGAAGAAACAACAATGAAACCTGTAACCCACCAAGCATCTAATCTGGCAGATAGGTGCAAGAGACAGCAAACAGATAACATGAACAAAATTAGATTTTTTTTCCAATATTATAATCTATTGTTTCTAACAGGAACGTTTTAAAGAAGGACGACTCTTAAAAAGGCCTCTTACCACTTCTGTGGTCAGGGAAACACCTTCTCATCCAAAAAAATTCTTCAGTGAAAACTGCCTGTGCTTTCACAGAACACTTTTGGGCACCTCCAGGCACCACCACCAGTGGGCAGGAGCCTAGAGAAGTAGGGTTGCAGTGTGCAGCTCAGCTCTCTGGCACAAATGATCTCCAGCCACCGCAGGGCAATGAAATACTAATGACTTATTTTATCAGCTTGGTTGCTCCAGGACTCATTGTGCATAATGTGTCATCACATATAGGGTTGCAAAGGTCACAGGGCTGGAGGGGAGCCACTGCTAGCTAGATAAGTCAAGTTTCTTCCTATCTTAGATGCCACTTCGAAAGCTTCAGCTTTTGTTCCTTCCCTTATTAAATTATTGTTTCATAACCACAACCTGTCATTTCTTTTTTTTTTTTTTATCTCCTAAGATTGTAATCACTTTTTTCTCATGTGAAGACTGGCTTGTGCAAATCCTGCTTCTCTGGAGTTACGTGATATTTTTTTAAAGACAGGTCCTACCCAAGTGCAGAATCGCAAAGTCAATAAGCAGCACCTGGCCCATCTGCACTCCAGTAGGAGTGCACAGTGCCCTGAGTCGGCAACCTCACTACTGTCACAGCTGTACTTAAAACAGATACTCAGAGCTGTACTTAAAAAGAGATACTCATTACCTGTGAGTATCTCTACAGAGCTGACTGGACACAGCACAGCTCCTGGGCACCATCCAGGTGCTGCCAGGTGGGAGCAGGCTGAGCTGCCTGACCCTGAGCAGAAACTCTCAGCAGACATAGCCTCTGGGGTCTCCTCTAAGGAAACCCCCTCATCCTTATTCTGGAAGTCTTTCCTCTTACCTAGCTTTTATCTGCCTGTATCTGGTTTCCCAAATACCTGTGAAGAGAAGAACTGGTAAAACTAGATGTGGGTGCTGGACAGACATACAGCCACAATGGCACAAAATCTGACTGCAGAGAAGAGTGTGGATAACTCACAGCCTTTGCTGATTTGGTAATTCCACTCCTAATTACCTCCACCGCAGAAACACGTTCAAGTAATTTCTCCCATTCCAGTGTTTAGTCCACTATGACTAATAGCTTTGAAAGTTAAATACACTATTAAAAACTCAGCTGTTTCAAGACAGCATTTTTTAATGACACCATCCCTGGTTTCCAGGGACCTCCAAGTTATTTTAGAAATCTTTCTCTTCAAGATATCTTTGCACCTCTACATTCCTGACATCAGGTAGTCTTATATGAGGACCTACATTTGAAATTAAGATGCAAATACCAGAACCTGAAACTAAGTACTAAGGCTCTTCTTAATTCAGCTCTATTGTTCATTTTTAGGCTTCACAAGGCTCCAGTGACCTAGATTCACAATTACATTTTTCTGTAATTTTGTCTTTTGCTCAATGAAGTGGGTACAGCCCAATTAATTTAATATGAATTGATGAATTCAACCCATGAATTGAGTTTTACATTACAGGACAATGACTCCTGAATAAATTTTTGGCATTTCCGTTACATTTATTCATTGTATCTATGTTGTGTCATTGCTCTTCTTGCATTTTAGGGATAACCCTTCTGTAGTTTAGAACTTGAGCACCAATCACTTCACCAAGAAATATGTACACAGAAACAAATGGAGATCCTAGTTCTTTATTTTTCAGTGTTCACAAAGACATTTCCACTGCTACTCTTCTAATATATTACTATAACCTACTTAAGGGGAAAATAAAATGCTGAATCAGAAGCTTGCATGTTTCCAGTAACAGAAAGCTTTTTTAAGACTTCGTACAATAAAGACAATATGCATAAACAGCTATCTTGTACCATAGCCTTATATGTGGGCACTACCAGAAGGAAAGTGCCTTCAATCCAATCAGATTTCTGCAGGTTGCAGCTCAACACACCTTGAATTTAAATTCTGCTGGGTTGCAGATTTCCCGCTCCCATGGAGGGCTGTTTCCACACCCCCGCAGGCATACACATTACTCCCACTGCACCACTGGCAACACTGCTGAAAAGACAAAGCAACTTCTCCACAAAACTTAGAAGAAATCCAAATAAGAAACATAGATATAAAGAAAACTCATTAACTTGACTGTCCAAACTCAAATATCACATTTTAGAATTGCCTCACACCTACTGAAAAGAGAAGACTTTTGAACTCACATGGCAGTGATGTTAACCACAACTGCACTGGTGGCAATTTTAGGATTAAAGACCGCAACAGCAATCAGATGTCACTGACTTTGATCAAGATTACTCTCTTTAACAGGGAAGGTTTGGTTGATGTAAGAGACACTTCATTGGAACACAATAGCTTATTTTCAGTTTTGCTTTGAGCCTGCATTCATACCCTTACTAATGACCACTTCAGTAACCTTAAACGATTATGTTCATGGTCCTTCGTCTAAGTAAAAATGTTCCCTCCCTGGAAGACTGCTGAGCTTGTTTGTTCTGGTTTGGAAACAAGCAACTCACAGAAGGGATTCTATATCTTGAATCATAATTTAGTTGACATTAATGGCATCTCATAATTACTGTAGGTAACCTATAGCTGTGGACACATGAATAACACCACCCAGCATTTTTATTGTGCACATACTTTCTGTGATTCTAAGACATTTCTAGTATAATTGCATTATGTGTACTGCTGGGATTACCAATGGCAAAACAATTCCTTACCGGTATGAGATTTTTGTTCACAAAGATCAAGCTGAATGTATTGGCCCTAATTTCCTCTTGCCCCTCACTCCATACATTATTTGAATTATGTAACATAGAGTTAATATAAAACAAAACTAGAATAGATTGTCTTATTTCCATATGGTATTAATGTTAATACCTGCACAAATGTAAGTAACTGCACAAACTGTAGAGACAAAAATAACAGATTATTCAGAGATCAATTGCAAATATTGCAGTTCCTGTAATTTTAGACTTTCCAAGTCACGACCATCAGATATGCTAAAAAAGCATAAATATGCAGCATATAATATACATAATGAACAATCTGTAGTACATGCAAAAAAGTATATAAAATACAGACAACCCTATCTTGGATTTATGTTCCAGGTACAGTTTAATCAAATCTAAGTCAGGTGGCAGGGGGGGACAGGGGAGGTTAGGGGGTGGGGAGTCGTAGGTGAGTGTACGTATGTGTGTCTGTGTGTGTGTTTTTAACATTTCCATATGAATGTCTTACCATTTCTGAAATAATTTATGCTATGTAACAATAACATCCACACTCTGCACTCAATGAAAAAATACACCCTTGAATTCTAAATTCACACAACAAGGAACAGCATACAGTACTGTTATACTTCCCAGTTCCACTGCAGATAACATGATCACATTCACAGCCTGGGAGAGATGGCTTGTCTCCTTCCACTGGGGAAATATATCCATTATTCCTCACCTTCAATTGCTATCTTTAGTTATTAATCTGTTGGAAGCTTTTATTGTGAATTCCAATTTAGTTCAGTTTAATTAAAAGCATTTTTAAAGGAAATTTGTCAAAGTCATTTGAACATCGAGGTGTAACAGAGTTTTGTTACAGTCACTGCTTCAAACTGATTCTTCAAATACTACATCTTAAATTTATATGGAGCTGTTTGCTACTAAAGCTGAGTATCCTTTTATGAAATCTTTGAATATTACTTCAGTCATCTACAGTCTACAACACTTCCACCTCCATATCATTCCACATCATGGCATTCACCAAGTTCAGACCCAGGAACTGAAACTATATATATTGTGCCTATCCCAAAGTTTCTCTCCATAGTGTTTATAATGCAGCCCAGGATACACTTGGTGTTCTGGGCCACAGGCACGCATTTCTGGCTCATGTTTTGCTTCTTGTCCACAAAACACTGCCAAGTCCTTCTCCCCAGGGCTGTTCTCAATCTATTCTCTACCCAGCCTGTAGTTGTGCAGCATTGCCATGACCCATATGCAAGACCTTGCACTTGGCCTTTTTGAACTTCATTTTCCCTAGTCTTCTTTTTATCCCTGACCTACCTGTAGAAGCTTTTCTGGTTGCCCTTGATGTTCCTTACCAGATTTAATTCTATGAGGGCTTTAGTTTTCCTGACCTGATCCCTGGCTGCCTGGAAAATTTCTCTGTATTCCTCACAGGCTATCTGCCCTTGCCTCCACCCTCTGTAGGCTTCCTTTTTGTGTTTGTTTCTCCAGGAGCTCCTTGTTCATCCCTGCAGGCCTCCTGGCATTTTTGACTGACCTCTTTTATGGGGTGCATAGCTCCTGAGCTTGGAGGAGGTGTTCTTTGAATGCCTTGAGTCCCTCCCACTTACCTCCAGGTCTTTGTCCCAAGGCATGCTACTAAGCAGGTCCCAGAAGGGGGCAAAATCTGCTCTCCTGAAATCCTGGTTGGCTTGTATGTACTTTTCTTTTATATTAATAATTTTCCTTTCTCTTTACAGGTATTCAACGGCATGTGTTGATGTACTCAGACATTTGCAAGCAACCCATCTGGCTCCTCATTTTCTTGTCTAAACCACACAACTGGACTGCTCTATACTGTGTGTACAGTGGTCATACAGGAAGCCTAATTTCAGTACATATATTTATATAATCTATATAAAAGAACTATACTACTTGGTTTGAGATACATTTTTACTTACATGGCCTAATTAGATAGGACTTGTCAATAGCATTCTTTTGTCCTCTGTACTCAAATTTCATCTATTTCTATCTTATCCTATCTGGTATTACTGGTGCACAGGATTCAAGCTACTTCTGAATTTTTATGGTACTGGTTAGACATAAACATTATAAGAACACTCCTACCTCTTCCTATCAGTTGGAATCAGTTTTATAGATGGACCAGTAACAGCATTATGTCTGAAAGCACACATAGCTATCTGCTGACCTTTGCTGACAGTTCAAGTCAGCCTCGAAATTGTGACGTTATATATAAGCTCATGTCTCCAACTCAAGCTGCAGAAAAATGAGTTTCTGCCTCTACTAATTCAGTTTTCTACTTTATCAGAAGGCCTCCAATATATCAGCTGTCCTCCTTTGTCATCACAGCAGCTTCTAGCAGGGTCAAGTAAAGATAACCCTCTGAAGGTCTCTGCATCCATGGCTCCCACCTCTATAAGGACACCTATTTCCTCATATCAGAGGCTCATCATTTACCTACTTCAAATGACAAAGAAGATAAACATAGACCTGTTTATTTTCCCAGATCCAGATTCAAAATAGACACAAGCTGTCTACTCCAATAAACACCTGGATGATGTTTTCCCATAGACAGTGCTTCCTTTACCTCTTATTTCAACAATAGAGTTTTGGCCTCTTTATCTCTGCTTTTTTCAAACTACCCCTGTCAAGGCACCTTCCTTCTCCCCTACAATTTTTAAGGAATAAAACCATGTTGTATAGCTCCCAGCACCTGTCCACAGCCACCTGAGTCCATGTCTTTTGAAGTCATTTTGATACTGGGCTCCAAAACTGTATCACACTGTCCCAGTTTTATGTTGGGACTGCATTATGTTTCTTCTAACCAGAAAAACAGTAGAAAACATTGTCAATGTATTCCATCCCTATGTAGCATTTCTAGTCACTAATTCTCAAAAAGAGTATTGTATTTAGACAAAATTTACGGTTCTCAGAGTCTTCCTATACTACTTGACCAAATAACATCCTTTCAGATTTTCATTTCTAGTATATTAACACAGAAATAAGGCTAAGTGGAAGACTAAGACAACACAGCTTGCTACATAGTATCTCAGACATGCATAAATGGAAATCAAATGTGATTAAATTTCAAGAATTAAATGTGCTACGAAGAGATTAATCTTACCCAGGGTTAAGGATAAGACTTATTTTCCTGGAAAATTATCACAAATAATTGACTTAAAACATAGTACTTAGCTCCTTCTACAGTACATTTTAAACCCAAAGGTTTATTTTTCCCAAAAGAATCATCAAACAAGCAAATATATCCTGTATGTAAACATAGAGGAATCTTTCAAGTGTGTTTTAACTCTTTCTATTTTGGGTTTTTTTTCATAGAAAGATGTAGGTTGGAAAGGAGACTCGGAGGTCTCGTATAACCCTCATTCAAAGCAGGGACAAATATGAAGTAGTGTGCAACTCCTACATTAAATCAGTTCGCTCAGAGCCTTCAGTCAAGTTTTGAATATCTATAAGCACAGAGATTCCACTCCTCCATTCACGCAAATAAAAGCAAAATCACTTCAACTTAGGAAAATTTGTTAGAAAATGTTTTCCTATTGGTTTTATCAATATAGAAAAAGGTCTGTGTGTCTCTAAATTATCTCTAAAAAAATTTCCTTTGCTGATACCTCCTTTATGAAGAAGGAAAAAAATCATTACATTTAGACGCATCAGTATTCCTTGCAAAGTGAAATTTTCTGTGTGTGTATTATCTGCAGTCCTTGCATGTATACAGGAGATAACCTTCGTGGCATCTTTAATATAGGTAACTGAAGCTCAGTTACAATTATATTCATTCATATGTTCACATGTACATACTCATTTATTTATTTACTTTGTAAACTTAAAAGTGACCAGAATTTTGCAGTCAGTAACAAAAGGAGTCAGTATCTAAAGAAACCTGAGCTCCATACAAAATTGCAGCTAAAATAAAATATACCTTGCAAATTCAGCTACTTTTGCACTTTATGTCACAGATTTTGACAAATGAACACTTCTGGGTTTTCACAACAGAGCAATCAATCATTTATAGCACTATCTAATGTTTTAGTTTTCAAAATTTCACTTGCCTGTGAAGAATGAAAAATAAAAAAGGAAATAGGGAAATCATAAAGAGCAGGATGCTACTACAATGTTTAGGTAAATTCTTCCCAAGTCACATAAAACCAAAAATACATTTACTACCTTACAGAATCACAGAATCACAGAATGTTAGGAGTTGGAAGGGACCTCAAAAATCATCTAGTCCAACCCCCTACCTGAGCAGAATCATCTAGATTAAATCACACAGGAATGTGTCCAGATTGGTCTTGAATGTCTCCAGAGAAGGAGACTCCACAACCTCTCTGGGCAGCCTGTTCAGTGCTTTGTCACCCTCACAGTGAAAAAGGATTTTCCTTACATTCACATGGAACTTCCTATGCTCCAGCTTGGACCACATTGCTCCTTATCCTATCACTGGCCAGCTCTTTCTTGATTTAGGTGAAATGAGTTTTACTCACACACTAACATGTTAATAGCCATTCTGAAGTCACCACTATTTTGTCCTCTTGGGCCTGTGTTCTAGACAGTGATCTTTATTCATCACAATTCTAACTTTTTTCAAAGATGGCCAGAAAAGCAAGCTAATTAAAAGAGCAAGCAAGCTAAAACAATTTAAAAGTTAAAAAACTACCAAAAAAAAAAAAAAAGCCAACACCCTCAAGGATGAATTCTAAGCATAAGAAAAAGTAATGACAGGAAACATAACACAACCGTTCAAAAACAAATTAAATGATACTTAAAATTTTTGACCTTTTGACAGAATTAAGGTATTTTACACACTGACTTATGATCTAGTCTTCTTTAACACTGAAAGGAAAATGGTTTCCTGATAAATTAAAAAAATAAACTTCCACAAACCCTGAATTTGCTACCAAAATTAAAATATCCTCATAGCAAAGCTATTTCAAGCAGGAGTTAATAAATGGTAGGAGAAACACAGAATTTGTACTTAAAATGACCTCAATACAACTTTTACCCAAATTGCTAGAGTTTTCAAAGTAAAGCAAGTTCAAAAAATGGAAAAAGCTTCATTCAGTGCTCAAATAAGCTGCAGTGTATTTCTTTTGAAAGGATTTGGATATTTGTGAGACAGAGAAAATATTTTAATTAAAAGATTAGAATAAAATCTATGAATAAAACACAGGCATAACAGATTCTGCAGATGAGTTTCTTATGAAAAAATAAAAGGTCATGTACTCATGTAATTGCAGAATGTTGGCAAAATAACCATCCAACAGAGGAGAAAATTTTTTAGTCTGCACTGTGAGGTACAAGTAGCACTGTAATAATTAGACAGCTAATATGGGCAGATACATTTATGTACAAAGCTGTTCATGAAAAAAAAATAAAGTGTTCATTTAAGGGCTTTGTAATAGATATTAAAAATACCAGTTAACACAGCTGACAATTTCAACTGTGTGTATGAATCAGCAAATCCCAAAACTCAAACAAATCTCCTGGGAAACCTCAATCTCTTTCTTTTCTAATTTATATCTTCCTTTGCACTTAGGGACTATAAATGAAAAGCTTAAATACAAAATAACAGCAGCTCTCATCCCATTTTCTGCTTTAGTGAGATCAAGAGAAAACAAAAGGCTAATGATAATGAGACAGATTGTTATAGAGAGATCTTCAGCAAAAGTTGGCCAACTTAGAATATTTTGCTGCTGTGGATTAATATAGGACATTTCACAATTTCTTTGAGACTAAATTGAGAATGATTTCCAGGTTTCACCCATACAGTGCAATCCAGAGTATTAAGATTTTGGCTATTTCTCTTTTGCCAGTGTATTTATTAAGACCCAGAGGATGTAAAACACTGAGGTGAGTTTACCCATTCGAACACCTCTACTTTCACCACATTCTGCTTTCTCCACCTTAGTAGTCTTTCACTTCCACCCATTTCATTATGTGTATGTTCATCTGATAATCCATTTCAAGCTCCAGTTTTAAGGAAGTGTGGTTTAACTCACCTCTAGGTTATCTACATACAATAAATTCACAAAGATTCTCATTAGAAACGCTGAAGAAACCAACTTGCATTCACAGTGTAAAATGTCCTTTTATAAAGACAGAGTCCCTTTTGCCAAAAGTCCAAAGATAGCCCAATGAGGAAAACTTCATCATTTCTATATTTCCCTTGAAATACAGCAGGCACAACATTGAAAGGCAATGAAAAAAGAACATGTGCATTACAAAATCTCTTTGACCATCTACAGATGGTCATCCATTTCCTTAATCAAGCTCTTTAAGCTAGCACTCTCAAACGATTTCACCAGGCTTGGATGTTTAAGGAAGTTTTTGTGGCCAGCATATTCAACCAGTTTTAAGTTACATAACCAAAATAAAATTTTTAAAGCTAAACATATTCCCAAAAGACATTGAGGCTTTTCTTTAAGTTCATTCTTACCTCCAATATTCTACCTCTCCAGTACCTCATCTGAATGTTTATCTCATTCCATCCTGTCATCATAACTGCTCAAGGACAACATGGAGATTTCTAAAGCAGTTACAAAGCTGGCAAATGAAAACATCCATACAGTGTCTTCAGAAGCAGTGCAACATGATGGTTGAAAAACAAACACTCGTCCTATATTTAACCTGACAAGTCCCTCAAAGCCAGAAAGCCTTCAGGACCACACCAGACCAAAACAAAGAAAGTCTAACTGTAGGTAATATTTGGATTCTTTGGGGGTAAGATGTTAAGACAGCCCACTTAAGAAGTGGGGCATGAATGTCCTGTCAAACAAATGCCTCAAGATGAAATTATTTAGATTTGCTCTTGAAACACAGAAGGTTAAAGATTTTTACAAAACCAACAAAACCAACAAAACTCCCTATTCAGAACAGAACTCCTGAGTAAAACAGGAGAGACCTAATGAACGATATTCGGTGAATAGAATCTGTATTTGTGTTTGATACGAATGGCTGTCGGTTTCCTTGCAGGTGGATACGAGGGTGTGAGAGCAACTGAAGCTGGTGCACACCAAATATTTCAGAGTTGAGGTGGTATTTCTGTTTGTCTTGCTGTAATATTCTTTTACCCTAAACTCCAATCGTTCACATTAGAAAAGCAGCAGACACAAGTGACTACATTTAGAAAACTATGAAAAAAGTTAATATTCTGCCCTTATCCTAGTCCAATAGTTACAAAAACACATTAGTCATTGAGATGAACAGACAATGAAAAGATATGAAAGCAGAATGTGCAGGCACCATTTGCAAGCTAAGACAATCTTCCTCCCTTCGTTTGTTACCATTTCAGAGAACCTTGAAAGCAGTACACATCAGACTACCCACAAGTCAAACGTGAAACATGCTTTCAGGATATTCAAAGCCTATACCTACATTTCCCTTGTACAGCATAATGCAGAGAGAGAGATATTGTTCCAAAGGCCAAGTCAAAACAGGAACCCAATTCAGAAATTTAAAATTCTGTATGAAAAACAAAGTTAGAAATTTCATCTCTTAAGACTTTCTCTGACAACTCCTTTACCACCCGTGCTCCCTGCTATTAGCATAATAACTGGTAAGACTTTTAACCTCCTCTGGGTCACGAGTAACAGGCATTAAGTTCAGTAGAATTTTTTCTTCTGGTGTTGCCAGAAACCAAGGAGCACAGATCCAGCTGTGTGCTGACAGCTGTTTCATGTCCCCTTCTATCAGGACTAAAGATCTGCATCATTAACTGTGCTGGAAATCACACAGCCCCGTCAGTGGAAAAAAAAAAAACCACCAATAATTCATCCCAATACAAAAGAATGGTTGAAAACCACAGAACATAAGAGTCTTTAAAATCTGATTTAGTAAAAAGGCAAAGAGCAAGAGGGTTGCAAATGTTTATGGGAAGACATTTAGAGCTTCTATAGTAAATAAAAACATCAAAGCAGCTTAGTGGTAGATAAACCCCAGTTCAACATTTACATTCACTATAGCAACCCGCTGCCTCCCTCTTGGACATATACTACGTCTTTGTTTTGGCTTGTGCCATGGTTCCAGAGATGTATCTTGAGAAGGCTGAAAAGATTTCTCTGAAATTGTTGCCACACATCATGAGTCATGCTGCAAAACGTGGTGACTTGGCAATTTTATCACCTATAGAATAGCTGACCTTCGCCAGCTCCCTGATTATCTTCAGTGTGTTTGAACAGAAGCTGTCAACATCTACTATCAAGGATCTGCCAGTATAGTGTATTATGATGATGAGAGAATTTACTCTTTGATCATTACTATGGTTACTAAATGCTACAGTAGAATTTAATAGAATTTACTTTTGTGTTTATATTGTTAAATTACCCGTAGTGGTTCAGAGACTGCAGAGCAATCATAAGTCTATTTTTTAAAACTCTTTTGGTTTTTTTTATTTATTTTTAGTTGACCATATTCTCCCTTAAAATTTTAAAAGGTAAACCTCCAACATGGCATCAAAACAAGTTTTCTAACTGTACTATAGCTGAGAGTTCACTTATGCTTTATTCCTTGATCAGCATCGTAAGCATTATTCCTAAGCATGGAAAAAGTAATTACGTGCCTTGTGCTACAGTTCTAGAAACACATCTTGAGAAGGCTTCTTAGAAATCACTGCCACACATCATGAGTCATACCGCCAAACCAAGTGACCTGGAGTTACTTATGTCATGCTAAACAGTCTAAACTAAAGCTCTTCTTGAGCATCCTCTGCTCTGAATGTTACAATCAACCTTTAGATTTCAGTGGAAGGGGAGTAATTATGTTCTGCTAAAACACTTAAACCAGAAAGGTTAATTTTAATTTCAAAACAGTTTGATTTACCTCTTTATATAACTGTTAAAAACTAAAGTTTGAAAGGAAAATTAAATGATTTAAATCTGATCTTTTTTCAACCGCTTTGTAAAAAAAATCATGTCTGACATTCTATCTAAATGCGATGAGAAAAACCTTCAAAACCTTCCAAGTATTAAAGCAAGAAAACCCTTTCAACCCCAGGGCCATCTAATAAGAGTTCTGCCAAAAAAAATAACAGTATCACGTCTTTAGTACCAAGTGATTAACATGTTAGTTAGAAAGAAGACCGACTGTCAACAAAAGGCATTCACATCCTTTTCCACTGAGGCTTGCCAAAGACAACAGCTCACTCACTGCAGGAAGAGTTCTGAGCAACCCTTCTTTAGCACAAACATGCCCTAGAATAATATTTCAGGTTTGCAAGAACACCATGAAGTCATGGATAAAGACATGTATCTACAGAAACACAGCTCACCCAAGTTTGAACTACTTCCTATCTTGGCAATATTTATGTAGAACAAGAAAATTCAAGTTTTAAACAATGGAGAAATGGCTTCTGTCTAAAAGGAAGGTAATACATAAAATGAACATTTCCAAAGTAACTAATACAAATGAAAGTGACTGTAAACTCGAAGTCTGTAATCAGATGAAGCCAGCAAAAGAGGACATATCCATATTTTAAGGTTAACTCAGAGCTGCTCCTTTGTGCTTCAGTTCATGTTTGGTTTTGTTTTTTTTCTTTTGATGGGATGATATGATTCCCATTGTGAAATTGGGTCCTCCATGTGTCATTAAAGTCTACCAAATAATAAAAAAGAGCTTTTCTTTAGATCCCTACATCTGTGTTACCTCAGAAACAGGACGAGTTTAACAGTGGTGACATAATCCCTTTCTAAAGAGTATCTACATATAAGATAAAATGGACATTTTTGTCATAAGATTTTTTTTTCCTTAAAATATGCTCAGGTTCATATTTGAGCTTTGATTTATTCAGAAACAGAAAACCACACAGGAGATGCTGCTCACAGAGACAAGACAACACTGTGCAAGGGCCAACCAGAGCTAGCAGCCTGTTCAGCACACACAGCTCTCAGCAGGAGCCGGCACTACCCTGGAGAGCAAAGGAGGATACATCAGGGCAGGATTTGAAGCAGGATTATAGAGGTGGGTAAGCAGGTGAGATGGATAAATAGTGGATGACATATGATTACAAATCTACTGGAAATATTGGAGAAGGAGGTAGACTGGTGAAAGCAAGGAGTCATAGAGCCCCATTATATTTGACATCAACCTTTTGACATTGTTGTCAACCACCTGTTTTTACTTAAAGTCTTGTCTGTATTCACCTAAACACACTTAATAGTTTTAAAAACAAAACCATATCCACAAGCAGTCATCTCAATACAATGTCTGCCTTCATACTAAAGTGATAAATACCTATCTAGTTTATCAGATGGTACCTGCAGTCTTTTGAGGATCCTGGTATGTCTTTCTTACAGAAATCATTTCTGTTTTACAAAGAATTTCCTCACCACAGTGCTTCTCCATGCTACCACATAGTATAGTACAATGGAAAAGACACACAATCAACTTAAGGTTTCCTTGGCCATGACAGGGCAATGCTATGCTCAGGCTAATTTTCTGTGCTTTAAAATGACGATACATCAGTTGGGGACTGCAGTAACCCTACGGTTTCCTCACTATGAACACACTGTACAGTACAGGTGTGCTATACTTCAGTTTATCCATGTTGGTGCTTCCAACAAACCTTTGAACCTCTCACAGCAAATGATGTGCCTGTACCTTTCTCTAAGACTTCACACTGCTCACTCCACACTTGATATTCAGTCTCCAAGTCTCTTAAAAAAAACCCCGCAAACAAACAACAAAACCCAAAGGACAGTGTATATATACACAAAATATTATATCCTGAAAGGACACAAAATGTGTTGTTCACAGCCCTCCTACAGTCATTCCAGTGTGCTTTGGTGATGACTACCATATGTTATGTGGCTTCTTGCATAAGAGCACTCCAAATATTTTCCAGTTTATTTCAATAATTATTAAACATAACTGTTCTTGAGTAATTGAAGAATACATCCACAGTTTTCACCATACAATCTTAGGTGTCTCCCTCATTTAGGCTTAAATGGAGCAAACCTGTACCCTATCTGCAGAAATAGAAGCAGAATTTTAACAACAGCTCTAGCACTCTGTTGCGAATCTTAGAACATGCATCTATATCCCATGTGTTTTGACTCATTAATTTGAATCTTTTGACTGTGATTTCAGAAATTTTATTCTACCATTTGACTTATTTAAGTTGTGTTTTTTTCTATTTTGCATACACCATATTCAAAAGGGTTTTTGCTGTGGGAATGGAACACCTGGGTAGTGAGACATCAGTAACCACACTATATATCCAGTTCACTGTAAGGGTACACAGCTCTGTTCTGAGAAAAGTATTTTTCTCGCTGCTCTCTGCATATTCATCACTGTACAAGCCAATATCACCATCTTAAAAAACCTGCTCCATAACTCAGGTGCAACCAGAGGTTACCTCAAGGAGCCCTCTGAGATGGGCCTTGGGAAAAAGACTAATTTTTAGTATGGTAAAGAATAAAAGGTTTTGGTAGCAATATATTTTCATTACCTGTCATTTTGTTTGCATCAGATGAGAAATTACAGTTCCACCAGCTAAATACTGATTACATATTCTGCCACAGTTCAGTTACAAACTCTCTAATCTAAACAATCAAGCTGCAGCTCTGCTGGAGTATTTCTGCTAATATAGACACAATAAAGGTTTACATTTTGCATCTGAAAAATCACACAGTGGTTCTTCAGAATGCCTTTGCCATTTCTTGTACAGGCAAGATTAATTGTTTTGTCCTTACTACTTTTTTTTTTTTTTCCCCTCCAGACTAGCTATTAAGATCCTTAAACTGGAATTCAGAGCAATGGGGAAATCATGTAATTTTAGCACTTTTCAGCATTGTTTTTAAGTGAAGAGGGCCTGCTCTACTAAATTCAGAACCAGTCTAGAGAAGCAGCCGTTTTCACATCCACAGATTGCCCATCTCTCTCTTACTGTTCCAAAAAGTGCTAAGCGTAGCCGAAAGACTCAAGGGCCTAGTTAGCTTGTCAGAAATAGGTTCGAACGCTGGCTTGCTTTAGGGCCCGGCCTCAGAGCACAACCCTCAGAGGGTTTGCTTTGATGGAGCACAGGGCACAGCGCTGAGGCTGGCGGGGAGCAGCCTGCACACAGGAGCCAGGACTTGGGCAGGTTCCCAGCCCATCTGGTCTCATCCCTGAGGTCTTGCAGGCAACTTGAAGCTCACTGGCAGGCCACGATGCTTTGCTCTCCAGGGAACAATCAAATCATTTATTCACGATCTGAAACCAGAGGGAGTGGGAAAAACAAAAGAAAACAAAACACCTTTTCCTGCACCTCCTCTCTCCAAAAACCTGGGCTGTACCAAAAATTAAAAAGAGGTAGCACCAAAGACAAGGTTCCTAGGGGAAATTAAAATAGCCTGGACTGGACAGAAGGTGGGGCTCTCTTCGCGTTGAGAGGTGTGAGCCTGAAATTTTCAGTGACACTGGAAAAATAAGCAATACAGATGTCCAAAAAAATATTGAAGATGCAAGATACATGATCTCTTTGGGGCTATTTTTGGGGAATGACTCAACCCTTAGAAGAAGCACAGAAGAGGATGGTGGCTGCATGATTATATAAGTTTAAAGATAAGTTTCTGCAAGATACAGTCATCTTAGTGAAAGTGCCTGAGGTCTGCCATCAATTAAAAACCAATGTAATGCTGAAGATAATGCAAAAAAATCTCTTGTTATCATCCAAATTCTGCACTGCATTCCACTCATTTTAGTGGCAGCAAAGGGGAGTCCGAGCTGCCTGAACAGCAGTTCCCAATGGCTCTACACCTGTTCCCAGGAGACTCTTAAAGATACATCCAGGGATGGGAAGTCTTCTCACAAAAGAAAGAAAAGAGAAAACAATATTTAAAATAATGATGCTATTATAAAAGGTATATGACAGTCAGATATTTTCTGTTCCATTACAAAAAAAAAGTCAGTAATTTCTGAACATAGAGTTACTGTGGATGAGACTAATCTCCACAGCCCCAGCAGCATTTCAATAACCAAAAAAAAAAACCACCATAACAATTATTTTAATTGCAGTGTCTTTAAGACTTAATCTCTAATAATGTGATAGCCAGCTGTTTCTGTAATCTATCTCACTTAAAGAAATTGAATTGGTCGCAAACAGCTGTTCCTGAACAGCAGCCACACATTGTGATTGCACATTTTAAGGTCACAACATGCAAACTACAGAATTGTGACTTGTGTGTAACAATTTTTATCTCCCTTTCATAATGCAATACTGCACCTGACTTATCTGAAGTCAGATAAGGTGCATCCTTATCTGTAAGAACTGCAGTAACTGTGCAAATGACATTAATTTCTAAATGTAAAATAAGAATTATCTTATAAACAATGAAGTTAGAAGATCCACTGCCTGAACACTGAAGTCAAACAAAAAATGAGATTGTATATATTGAGCTGGAAAATTTACCAAGCATGCAATACAGTCTTCATTCTAAGTCTCAGAAGCAAGATTTGATGTCTTTCCAAAATGAGCACTCCTTACTGACCTGACATGACTTGTTCAGTGCAAGAATTATCAGCTAAAAATGCCAACCACTGTCAGGCTGAAGTAAAACAAGTCACCAGTGGTGATCCTTAGAGTTCTTAAATGATCTGAAAATAGCATCACTAACTCTGTTGGATGGATACGGTACTATTAAAAAATTCTGTATTTAATGGGGAAATTCCTGATATTAATTCTGTACTCTTCAAACACAGACTCTTTTCTTAAATCTATAGATTTCTATGGCTATTATTTATACACCAACAAATGTTGGCAAGACATTTCATAGACACGAATAACTATTATGCAAAAACAGTCTTAATCTGTCTAAGAAAACTTATACAAAGATAACATTAAATCAATGGAACTTTAAGAAAACAAAAGTAAAAATAAACCACTAAAAACCCTAAAATAACTGTTTTATCAACAGAAGTGTCAAAGCAAACAGCAAATTAATTTGCCTGCCTTCTATAAACCCTGTCAGACTATCCCCAGCCTGTGCATGGGACCTCAGCACACACATTAAGAATCTGCATTTTTTCCCTCTCATCCCTTTTCTCCCAATAACACACATTTTTACAAGACAGACTTTATGTATGCTATCTACATCATGTAAGTAGGTATATTACCACGCCAGACGCTGTAAGTAAAGCTAAGTAGAACTTCCATTTAAACAAATGGATAAAAATATATTTCCTCTTCATCCATAATTTATCTTGTGGGTTGCCAGGAACCACACAGCAGAAAAAATCCCACTTGTTTAAGAAACTGCACATATATTTAGCAAGGGGTATTTCACCCTCCAAAATGAATAAAAAAACAAACTTCTATTAAGAGTTGGACCAGAATTCCTGTATATAAAATACCTACTCTGCAATATTTTTTGTGTTAAATTATTCTCTTCTATACACGTGTATTTAAGGAATGAATGCATTTGCTTCACCTAATATAATCTGTAGTACAAGCAAAAAATGTAGCCACTCTAAAAGCTATGAGAAGCAGAAGAATAGCTGCTAGCATTCAGAAAACCTTTTTTATTACAAAGGATCTGACCGTTGGAAATTCATCACTGCCCTAAGAAAACATAGCGTGCACAGTGAAGTTGAATGGGAGTCTTTGCACAGACAAACAGTCTTGAGACTGTACTCTGAAACACTGTTCTGAAAAACACAGACGGCGAGAGGTGATGAAGCTTAGATTTAATATTAGAAGGACTTCTCATTGTGCGAATCATCTTGGGACAGCCCATCTCTGTTTAGTATTTTCAGCTGAGAAATCACAGAGCATTTCATCCTGGGAATCCAGCATTGTCGTGGAATGATCGGTTGCCTAAGACAGTGTTATCACCAAACAAAAAATTAGTTACCTGAAATGAAAACAAACTGGACTGTGAAATGTCACAGTTTGTAGATGAAATAAACTTCAAGAACTCTTGCATGTTTTAAACATATAGTATCATTTTTCACTGATGCAATAAGACCTGTAAATTTCTGTCACCAACCAAAAGGAGTTTCAGCACGCTCTTTTCCCTTCCAACGGAAATAAAGCACATCACATCTCTAAGTGCTGAATAATGAAAAGATAAGTTCCATATCATACTGCTATAAACTGAAAAATTAAATACTTATGAAACTGGGAGCAAAACGGCATTAAAGAAAGCCTGCAAAAGTAGAAATTGAAGCAAAGAGAAAATTGACCTGAGGTACTGAAAAGTATTTTGCATCTTGACACTCCAAATGAGAGCCTTTAGGACAGACCATCATAGTACTGCATTCTTTAGAGGTAAGGCTAACCCAATAGGCAGTGAGAGACACGCTTTTCACTTGCACTGTGTCACCTTCATTTAAAGCCAGCAGCAGAGGTGAATCCCAGAAATAGGAATAATATTTCTAGAGCAAAAATGGGGTTTAATTGAAATTTTTTATACTAATTGACAGCTTGAATCTTAAATACTATAAACCGTATTTATGACACTGCTTGGAAAAGACAGAGTATCATCTGTTTTTCAGTGTTTGTTTAGAGTTTATGAAATATGTCCTTTAGACATAATAAAGAGAAATGCAGTAGAGAAAAAGAAGGAGGAGTGGATCTGAAAATTGTGAAATGCAAATTGTAGTTTATTTTAAAATGTAAAATAATTTGGACAGCACCTATAAAATATTCAGGCACATATGTTAACCTAACAAAAGCTAGGTAAACTTTGGTTGTATGTATTAAGCTGCCAATGTGTATCCTAGAGGGACTCCACAAGTTGTTTGAAAGAAGCATTATAAAAGCATGATGATTTTATGCTGTATGTTTGCTAGGTAGGAAGAGTCAATTCAAGCCTACTGCCTAGTTGTCTATGAATACAGAATTTATTTTTCTTGTATTTAGCAGATTAAGCTGATCCTGTGTTTATTGAGATATGGCAATAACATTTATCTCTGGCTTTCAAAAAGCACCTCCTGTGACATACCTTCTCATCTCAACAGACAACTGAATCAGTTTAATGCTTGTCTAAGTACACAAACAGGCTAAAGCCAAAATCTGCTTCCAATTACTTCAAATGCTCCTTACCAGTGATGCAGCATGAGTTTTAATAACCCTCCTGAGAACACACAGGAACCTTGTTCAAAAGTTATTTTAAACAGAAAACTTTTAAAGAAAAAAAAACCAAACAAACAAGTATGTGAGCTATTGATCACTGCATATTTGCTGTCACAGCAAATCTCAATCACACAAGAGAGCAGGTCTTCATCCTCTACTCTCTGCACTATATCCTTCCCCCTACTGAGGTCTGTCCTTCCAACCACGTACACAGAAAAAGAGCATCCATCATTGGGAGACTGAAAACACTCAATTAGGGAGATGTTTTAACACAATGGAAGAATATGGAAGTTAGGACAATGAAGTTGTGCCTACATCATGGGCTTGAAGATCTCCCAAGAGGTCAGCAGTCAGAGCAACCTACTTGTGCAATCTGTAATATAGCTCTCGGTCATCTGAATGTATCTGAAGCACCACAAAAAGTCTGGCCATGCCTAGTAGATTTAATAAGCGGAGAGAGCTAAGTGGACCTTAGCTATATCACAAGAACTTAAGAAAAATGAGATCTGAAATGTCTTCCATTGTAAAAATACTAGATTTAAACTATGAAGAATCANGGAATAAACTCTGACACAGTACCTCTCCCAAGTTAAAACATGCATATTTATATCACTGTGATTAAAAAAAAAGGAAGAAATACTTTAATAAACACTGTGTTATTCACTACTGCTATTCAAACTGAGACAGCTACTTATTATGAGCTATTCTTTAAGAACCTTCCACCATGTGCCCTTAAACACTGACCAGTGTAATATTTTCCACTGGCCACGTTTATGTGGAACTACTCACTTAAAATGATTGTCCTCTGAAGGGACTTATGAATGTTGTAAGACAAGTGATTAAAGCTACCTTATGATCCATCCACAAGACTCGCTGACAGGTTGGAATCTTAAACCATATCTTGGTTAAAAAAAAACAAAAAAAAAAACAAAAACGGAACACAGGATCAGCTTTAGAATCTCTTAAAGGATACCAGTGAGTTGCAAGCATCTCAGAAACACCAGGTACTTGTCCTCTTTTTTGGAATCTGCCTTTCTTAGGCCTCTGAAGGCCTACTGATTTATTACTGTATTGTAATAAATCTGATACAAAAGAGGAGAGGCCAAAGGTTTGCAATGTTTACTCGTTAATGTAATAACCCTTAGGTCCAAGGATAAATGTCCCATGTGAATGTAAAATCACATCTGTTTTAGCATGAAACACCTTACCTTCATTACCAGTAAATCTTTCATAAACATTAAGACAACATCATCTGGAGGGATGCTTTAGCCTTTAGTCGCTCCTCTGTGGAAAAAGAATTGATCTCTTGAGTCACTTCAGATGGAAGCTAATCTGGAAAGTCTGCCGCCTTTTCCACTAACTGATACACCTTAGCAATATTTATCTTCATTTGTAGTCCAATGAGGGGAAAGATCCTTCTGCCAAGACATTACTTTTGGGGCATCTTTGGTCTTGGCATGCAGCCTATTTTTATCTCGCATTAATATCACTGACAGTAGAGAACACACAGGAGGATGCGTATAACACTGTCACACGATCCTGTTGGGGTAGGGCTGTGAATACTGCTAAACACATAGTAATGTGACATAAAAAACTGGAGTAGCCAATAAATACTTTCCTGGATTAAATATCTGCCAAAGAACCTGATAAGGCTACCAGGTGGCTAAGAAGCATATGCACCTGCAAAATCCCAGAGACTAGAACAACTTTTCTTCAGCTATTCTCCAAACTTTTTAAAATTCTTGAATTACCTCAAGTGGGAATAACTATTAACAAAGCTTGCTTGTTTGGAAAATGGAAACTAACCAGCATTTTCTTGTCAATAAATGTAGGTGTCCCTTTGACAATGTCCCTGTAAGCTCTGAGTGATGTGCCATCTGTGGGTCCACTCTAAAGGTGGTCTAAACGCCTTATAATTTCAATTTTGCTTGCAAAGGCAGACAAGAAACAAGGCAGAAACAGAAATTGCTTGAAGCCAGGCAAACAAATATAAACAAGTTAATAAGTAACTCCTAGAAGTTTCATTAAATGCCTGTATCATTTTAAGACATTTCTAAAAGTCTGTGTTTTAAAATGGTAACTGGATTCTCTTTTATTTCACAGAATGGGAAATAGAAGTGCAGATGATGCAAGTATAGTTAAACTACTTTACGCATATTTCAGATTACAAGTATTCCTTTCCAGAGCAGACTGACAGCTTCTACTTGCAGTGCATGACCCTCACAAAAGCAAATCAGGATATTCAATTATGTACACCAGGTCCAAGGATAATGAGGTTTTAGTATATTTTTTTCCATAAAATTTCATTAGTTACTTGGGTCATATTGATGTGTAATTAGATAATGTTTTTCCCAAATCTTATGGAAATTCTGCAACCTCATTCAGGCCCTGGCAATAAAGTGAATAATCTTTATTTTCTATATGCAGATACATTCAAGAAAACACAAAAGGTTCAGGATAAAAGAAATAAAAAACAATCAAAAAAAAAGCACAACAGAACAAACAACCCCCAACAGAACCCCGACACACACACACTCCAAAATATTAGAAAAGAGAATAGAAACTTTGTAAGTTTGATAAAATGCCTTCTCCTCTGATCATCAGGCCCCTTAATGGTCTGGCAGGATAAATCTGGTGACCTGCCTCTTCTCTGTTTGGAATTAGGGTCCTGGCTCAACCCATTTTCATGCCTCAAGTACACTGCCTTAGTCACTCCAAATGTGAAAGCTCTATCCACTCCTCAGCCCTGGTTTCATGCCTAAAAAATCCTAACTGGGTTCAGCAGACACCCTCTAGCACAAGCTCTTCTTTTTAAGAAGAAATGATGCTTGAGTGGATTACAAGCAGGTGATAGCAGGAAAGGGCAGATGGCAGATACAGGGAGCAGTTGCCATTACTAGCAACTGTGGTCAGACAAGGTCACTTTAGGAACACTGGTTATAGCTAGAAATGGTCTGGGGTCTCATTTTGGTGGTGGTGGTGGTGCTGGGGCGAGGGGGAGTTTTGTGGTTTTTTATCTCTGAAAGCACTACTAGGCAGCATACTAAGAATAGTATATTTTAGCATACATTTTCCCAGGACAGAATAGAAATCTACAACACAAAAAGGAGTTATTTGTTAAGTACATTGTGATGGAAAAAGTCCTTATCACAGCAAGACACTCCACCTGACCTCTAACAATGGTGTAAAGGATCAAGTCCTTTTTCTCCTGGAATGCCTAGATGCCATCTACAACAGCAGACTTGTGGAGTATATATTCCAGGTAAAACTCCAGAAAAGCAGATACTTGTCTGAGATTCCAATAGGCCAGCCTGATTTGTTTAAGGAGAAGATTTGCAAAGGTTACTGAAAATATTCACACTCAGTGACTCGCAGTGCATCTGTTTGTATGGCTTGAAGTCGGTTACCAAAGTAATTGGGTTATAAAGCTTAAGAGAAGCTAGATATAGTAAGAAGATGCTTACAGGAATAACAAGGTAGCCAAAGCAGAGATCTAACTGTCTTGTACTCCTTACATACTTGTTTCTGCTGTGTAATTTCTATGCCACAATGTATTTAACTGGCTTTCTTCGAGCAGATCATAATAAGAGCAAGACACTGAATTTGTCCCACACTTTCCCCTGAGGTGTTCAGTGGGCTGAACAATTGATATGCCTTACAGTTAAAACCAACACACTACAAAAACAAAGCAACTAGCAAAATATTGAAGCAGCAAAGCATGCATGACCATAAGCAGAGACAATGAGACACAAGGGTGCTGTTATCCATTCTGGCTCAGGGAAGGTAATGGACCAACTTTAACCAATATTGTTCTGATGCCTATCCTATGTGATGGGATTATATACACGCAGTAATTATTTTTTTCTCACTTCTCTAGACTGCCTTTCTGCTGGGATAAATCCAATGTATCTTCAGCACTGGCCACTTGTAAAGTAAAATATCCTTAAAAATCAAAAGGAAAATAAACCAAGAAAGATGGCACGGATTTGTGCTCAAAAAAACATAAACATCTGTAGACTACTCATGCACAGCTCTACTGTATGGAAAGGAAAGGAGTTTATTAAATCAGTCAGGCCTATTAAGCGCAATATGGTATCAATTAGGGTTCCACTGCTACAGCTACTGAATAACAGAACCAGGGTTGACAAAAAACAATTGTATCAATAAATAACAGGCATTCCAGCAATTGTCCAGAGCAGGACAATCCCCTCCCTGCACCAGCTGGCAATGCCGTGCTTGATGCAACCCAGGATACAGCTGGCTCTCCTGGCTGCCTGAGAACACTACTGGCTCATGTCTAACTTGCTGTTGACCAAGACCCCCAAATCTCTCTCAGCTTGGCTGGCCTCCAGTGTCTGATCCCCCAGTCTGTACACATAACCAAGTGAAAGTTTCTATTTGGTATTTTACCTTTGGATTTTTTATGCCATAGAGGTCCATTAGAGATTTTCCTGCATTTTCTATGTTAATATATATGATTAGCTGCATTCAGGGAGAGAACATTGTTCCAAACAGAGACTTGGCACTAACATTCTTGCAAAATAAAATGATCAAATAAGTTGTATTATACTCAGTGAGCAATTGATTAGGAATACAAACACATAAAGGTGTGTACAACATAGACGCGTGGTCTGTTCAACTACAAGGAACTATGGTTACTTATTTCTTAAGTTTAATTTCTTAAGTGTAAATTACATTTCAATATCTCATTTAATATGTCCTGCAATCATAAGCAAATTTTTTTCCTGGCTTTGTGAGTGGTTATTTGTTTGGGGTTCGTTCCCCC
>VXBZ01001024.1:5276-19623 GCA_013399135.1 Heliornis fulica | reverse complement strand
CCCCAGCTCCCTCAGCCTCCTCGTAGGGCCTGTTCTCCAGACCTTTCCCCAGTCCCCTCAGCCTCCTCATAGGGCCTGTTCTTCAGACCCTTCACCATCCTCAAAGAGGAAAGTGCTGCTGTCAGGACAGACAGACAACAGTGACCAACAGCTCCCCAAGTCAGCAGGATCAGTACCGACAACCCAAGCAGCGTCAGCCTCTGTCCTGCTCTGTCTCTACCAAGCCCCTCCCCAGTTCTACCCCTTCCAGATAGCAACAAGCCTCCTGGTTTCTGGGTGAAAAGGGGCAGACAGCTCACCCTGCCCCATCTGCCCACCCCCCCCTACCGATTTCGTTATGGTTCAGGTCGTAGAGCCGCTCAAACGGGAAATTCTTCTTCTCGATTTTCTTCACCACTTCCTCAGGCAGCTTCTTGAACTGGCGCAGAGGGCACATGGACTGCCACCTGCGAGGACACCACGGGTGAGACAAGCCAAGACAAAGCCTTCAAGAGCACCCCACCAGCTCCTTCACACCCCAACTCTCCCTCCCAAGCTCTGCAGATGCAGCCAAGCTACTCTGAGGAACCACATCAGAAAACACCTCCAAGATGTCACTTACATCCGCTTGTCGATCATCTTGCAGAGGTTAAGGGTCTTGTCAGTGAGCTGGGCCCAGCCACGGTTCAGGACGATCTCGAAGATGGCACGCATCAGCCTCCCAGCAGACTGGGGGAACAGGGAGCAGCTCTCAGAGCTGGGCTGCCATCCTCACATCCACCTTTCCTGCCTTTCTGTCCCTTTTCCTGCTCAGCCACAGGGTACTGGATCCACTGCCCCAAGTCACCCAAAGGCCCATCCAACCTGACTTTAAACCCTGCCAGGGATCAGGGGCACTCGCAGCTTCTCCAGGCACCCTGTGCCAGGGCCTCCCTGAGCTCAGAGAGGGGCAGTGATTACTTGATTCCCAGTGTTGGGAATTGGCCTCTGGGGTAGAAGAGTAAGGCCAGACCATAATGCTGTAGCACTGATTATTCTGATTACAAATCAGAGACTCTTAACTCCCATCTGATAGGGGTTAGAGCTTCTCACCGCTTGCAGCTCGACCACAAACTACATCTCTGCGGTGTTAATACGTGTCTGAGACGTGGACTGCACACACCCAACCCAAAGAAAGGTGGTTTGTGTTTCCTCACCCACCTGGGTAACATACACCATGTCTGCCATGAGTGCAAACCCTTCCAGCTTCAGCTGCGAGATGAAGGCCTGGAGGAGCACGTTGATCTGTGGAAGCAGAACAGAGAGCGGTTCAGCGCCCTCCACACCCATGGGAGACAGAAGCCACGGACAGGGATCAACCACCCTTCACCACAAGCCCAGAACACTCAGCCAGAGGTGAGGAATGTCCCCACAGAGCAGCATTTACCACAGCAGCTCCCCCCAAGGGATCACTGCTCCCCTCGAGGCGGGGGACGGGCAGGGCTCACCTTGGCACTGGGCTCCTCTATGCTCTCCTTCACCGGGATGGGAACTCGCTCCAGCAACTTCTGAAGCTCAAGCTTCTCCTCCTGCAGAAAACCAAGGCCAGAAGACATGAGAAGAGTCTCACAGGACAACCTCCACACCTCCCCTGCGGCGCAGAGACCGGTCTCGCTCGGGGGTCAGGCTCCCTACCTCCCGCACTGTGATGTTCCGGAACTCCGAGGACAGCGAGAAGACCCGAAACAGCTCGATTTCACTCAGGGTGGGTTTCAGGAGCTGGTTGTAGGTTTGTATCGTCTCGTTGGTGATGTAGTAGTGGCTGGCGATGCGACCCAGCTCTGTCACCTGCTCAAGCGGTACGGCCAAGGTGAAGCAGCTGATCAACACGTGTGTGGCTCGTGGTGTAGGTACTAAGTGCCAACTCTAAGGCTACAAACCCCCCAGAAAGCTGCTCTACCTGTACACAGCTCCATACACCCCAGCCTCCCCCTTCACACCTCACTGCCTCCAAAGTGACAAAAACACACCACCAGTTGGCAGAGGTGGCACACATGGCCACAGACCGAGGTCAGGCTTTACCACAGCGGCACAACCCGTATTTAAACCACCGAGGTGCTTCTTGCGCCCTTTCTCTCAGGAAGAGGATGCTCCCACCCAGCTCTCCTGCACCACCTCCCCCCCAGGGCCTGTCTCACCTGGAAGTTCCCTGTTTTCTTGTCGTACTTCACCAGGTTGTTCTTGTCCAACATGAGGGCTGCGGTGTGAACCAGGTCGAGGCGGCGCTGGTCCAGCAGCGGGTCTCCCTTGAGATCGTCGTGGGATATCCCGTAGAGCGTGGGGGAGCGCAGCATTCGGATGTACAGGTAGGTGTAGCCCAGCCAGTTCACAGCATCCTGAGGGAACACCAAGGTGCTGTCAGAGCTGACCAAGATCTGGAACCACGTTCTGGCTCAGAGCCCAGCGCTCCCAGCGTGGGACAGGGCAGGTTGAGCCCTGCTGAATCGTGACAGGTCAGATTTAAACCCAAGTTCTCTGGTACCAGAAAAAAAACATGAAGCAATTAAAAAGAAAACAACAAAAAGCCCCATCCCACTATCCCCAACGCTGACTGTCCTCCAGCATCCCCTTCCATGTGCAGAACCCTGCTCTGAATTACAGATGCCATGACACAGGCTGCTACACCGCCCTGCTGCCCTTCGGATCTCTTTCAAATTCACTCCCCAGGCACCAAAAGCTGCAAATTTCTTTACTCCCACACAATGAGAGCACCTTGCCCCACCATGGCTCATCCTCCTTCAGCCCCTGCTGTGCCCAGCAGGTCTCAGAGAGCACACACACACGTGGGGAAAGCAGTGATTCACACTTGCCTTGGCGTTCTGGACGTTGCCAAGCACGGTCTCTGCGTTCAGCATGTCCGGGAGCTTTGACACCATCTGACTTTCAATGGGGAGCTGCTGGTTGAGCAGGGACAGGTAATACTGCAGCTCTCCATGGGATGTGATGAGAATTCCCTCCCCTTTGGTATCGTACTGAGGCCTCCCGGCACGTCCCAACATCTGAGTAACAAGAAGGTGAAGTCAGTAAATCAAACAAGAAACCTTTTTCCCTGGCATTTCCCCTTGTTGCCATGTCCTGGGGCTTTACTGCTGGATCACTCGGTCCCTGTTGCTTCAAGGTGGCAGGAGACATGTGGAAACATCTCAGATGTGACTGGGTGAGACACTGGGAGAGGAAACATTTGGCCTCTCCTCCCAAAAAACTGCTTCCCCTCTCCCCTCAGAGCAGGGCTGTTCTGAACAGCAGGGAACAGGGAGAAACCCCAAGAGAAAATACAAAAGCTGACCCAAAATACACCTCAGAGGGAATGGGAAAAACCCCACTCCAGGTCCCAGCAGGATCCTTGTCACCAGAACCTCACCTGCAGGATGTCCAAAGCGCCCAGCTCGGTCCAGCGCCCCTTCTCGGGGCTGTATACCTGTGTCCCCTTGATGATGACAGTGTGAGCAGGGAGGTTCACACCCCAGGCCAGCGTGGCTGTGGAGACCAGCACCTGCAGGAGCAGAGCAGGGATCAAAGCTTTATAGGGAAAACAAACAGGTCTGAAATGCTGGTCCCAGCATGAGAGACATGTACAAATGGGACTGAGACAGAGACCTGTCACTCTTGACAGCTCAGCAGAGGAAGGTCAGATAAACAGCAAGATCTTTGCCCAAATTTCCCAGCTCACTGCACAAGCCCAAGAAAATCCTTTCCCTCCCACTTGTAACACAGCCAGGGAATTGCTTGGAGGAGATTTTGACAAAGCAGCTGCTGCAAAGGAGAAGGTCTGCTCTGGGAGAGACTTTGGGGTTTAAACACTCAGCTGGGTCTAGGGCAGAAACCTTGAGCCCTCTGCTTCTGGCCACGTGCTTCTAGTCTCCACTTTGTACCTGTGAGACTCACCTGAATGTGCTTGTCAGCAAACAGATCCTCCACCAGCGTCCGATCCACACGCGTCATCCCAGCGTGGTGAATGGCGAAGCCGTACGGGAGCAGATCCTTCAGCTCCAGGTTCTACAGCACAAACACAAGCCAGGTTTTCCACCTGAGCTGAGGAGAAGGGTGTATCCCAAAGGAAAGGCTGAGAAATTCCACCCTCCTGGTTCATGCTGTGTGCCAAGAGGCAGGTGGTTACCTTGCACTGCTCAGCTTCTGTCCTCAGAACCTCGGTGGAGGCTGAACCCTCCCGCAAGAAGAGGCCCAGGGTGTCTTTCTCCAGGCACATATCCCGAATAGCCCGGGCAGTTTTCCCAGTCTCCTTCCTGGAGTGAACAAACACCAGCACCTGTAAACAAGCAGACAGTACTGTGGCTGGGAGAGGGATGACAAAAGTGACTGGTCATACATTAAATCATAGAGAAAACCCATCTTCCTCGTCCCCCAGATCCGCCCTCTCCTGCACGGTGGTGTTTCTGCAGCACCTCACCTGCCCAGAGCCCCCCAACCCAGCAAGAGATGAGCATAAAGAACAAGTCAAACCTGGTTCTTGCCAGCATGTTCCATAATCTTCTCATAAACAATCTCATTCATTATCTGGAAGCGCTTGATTGCTTTCTTCTCCGTGATCCCCACGTAGGTCTGCTCCAGGGGGACGGGTCGGAAGCTGTAAGGGAAGGAGTCCAACCACAAGTCCATGAAAGAGAGGAATGGAGAAACCCTGACACAAAAGGCCTGTTGAATGGCATCTCATGCTACCAAGTTCAGTAGGGCCTGTTGTGACAGGACAAGGGGTGATGGGTTTAAAATAGAGGGAGGGAGATTTAGATTGGAGATTAGAAAAAAGTTCTTTGCTGTGAGAGTGGTGGAGCACTGGAACAGGTTGCCCAGGGAGGTGGTGGATGCCCCTGGATCCCTGGAGACGTTCAAGGCCAGGTTGGATGAGGCCCTGAGCAACCTGATCTAGTTGGGGGTGTCCCTGCTTCTTGCAGGGGGGTTGGACTAGATGACCTCTGGGAGGCCCTTCCAACTCCAGCCATTCTATGATGCTATGACTAGAAGTTCAATCACTTCCTCCGTGCCTCAGTTTACTCGGAGGTTTGCCAGCTCCAGTTCCGGTTACACAGCAGGAAACAGTCACAAGTATTCCCATTTCCTGGAATTTGCTATGGACACAGGGAGCTAAAAATGGTGTTTTGGCAAGTACCAAAGCCTGGGTTTAGGTTTCCTTCCAAGAGCTCACAGAGCACACAGGTACAGCAGACCTCGTCTGCCTTCTCCAAAGCACCTTCTGGCACGTCTGACAAGTGGGAACACCTGGCACATGTTCTAGGGCTGCATTTAACTGCTTGAGACAGGAACATCTGTTTACCAGCTCATCTGAGAGCAACCAGATGTATCTTGAGAGAAAGCTGAAGGTCTGGCGACCACCAGCACCATCTGACAGATAAAAACCTGCCATTTTTTAAGGGAAAAGACAAGTCTTTTTTAAAATATAAGCCCTTGCCAGCTCTCAGCAGCTCCCTGACAGCTGATGGGACAGAAGTCTCCCAGGTACCTGTTATCAAAATAGAACAAGCCCTTGGCTGGGTCCACTCGCAGGAACGTAGCCACGTCCTCGTAGTTGGGGAGGGTGGCGCTCAGGCCAACAAGCCTCACGTCCTCCTGCGTCATCTCGATGTTGCGGATGGCTCTGGCCACCAAAGACTCCAGGACAGGCCCTCGGTCATCATGCAGTAGGTGGATCTCATCCTAGAGAGAGGGAACAACCAAACCAGCTCCATTTACCCAGTTTTTGATTTAGTTTCATAGCAAACCCGCTTGCAGGGACCGAGGCGCACTCATCCTGTGGCTGAGCACCCAAGGACCAAGCACAGGAGATGCCATCAACCACCAACACACATTCAGGAGCTACAACCCCATTGGAAGATCCAGTCATCACCCCTCTCCTCCCCCTCCAAAGGCTGTGCAGGCGTCGTCACCGCTCACCAGTATGACCAGTCGCACCAACTGGGTGTAGGTTCGCTCCCCGCCCTTGCGGGTGATGATGTCCCACTTCTCCGGGGTGCAGACGATGATCTGGGTGGCGCTGATCTCCTCCTTGCACAGCTGATGATCCCCGGTCAGCTCGGCCACGTTGATGCCGTACGTCGCCAGGCGCTAGGAGGAAGCGGGTTGGATGAGGCCCTGGGCAACCTGATCTAGCTGGGGGTGTCCCTGCTTCTTTGGGGATTGAATGCACCCTCAGGAAGTTTGCAGATAACACCAAATTGGGTGGGAGTGTGGATCTGCTGGAGGGTGGGAAGGCCCTGCAGAGGGATCTGGACAGGCTGGATGGTTGGGCTGGGGCCAACAATATGATGTTCAACAAGGCCAAATGCCGGGTCCTGCACTTGGGTCACAACAACCCCAGGCAACGTCACAGGCTTGGGCAGAAGTGGCTGGAGAGCAGCCTGGCGGAAAGGGACCTGGGGGTGTTGGTTGGCAGCCCCCTAAACATGAGCCAGCAGTGTGCCCAGGTGGCCAAGAGGGCCAATGGCATCCTGGCTTGGATCAGGAACGGTGTGGCCAGCAGGAGCAGGGAGGTGATAATCCCCCTGTATTCTGCACTGGTGAGGCCTCACCTCGAGTACTGTGTCCAGTTTTGGGCCCCTCACTTCAAGAAGGACGTTGAGGTGCTGGAGCGTGTCCAGAGAAGGGCAACGAGGATGGGGAAGGGTCTGGAGAACAGGCCCTACGAGGAGGCTGAGGGAGCTGGGGAAGGGTCTGGAGAACAGGCCCTACGAGGAGGCTGAGGGAGCTGGGGAAGGGTCTGGAGAACAGGCCCTACGAGGAGGCTGAGGGAGCTGGGGAAGGGTCTGGAGAACAGGCCCTACGAGGAGGCTGAGGGAGCTGGGGAAGGGTCTGGAGAACAGGCCCTACGAGGAGGCTGAGGGAGCTGGGGAAGGGTCTGGAGAACAGGCCCTACGAGGAGGCTGAGGGAGCTGGGGAAGGGTCTGGAGAACAGGCCCTACGAGGAGGCTGAGGGAGCTGGGGAAGGGTCTGGAGAACAGGCCCTACGAGGAGGCTGAGGGAGCTGGGGAAGGGTCTGGAGAACAGGCCCTACGAGGAGGCTGAGGGAGCTGGGGAAGGGTCTGGAGAACAGGCCCTACGAGGAGGCTGAGGGAGCTGGGGAAGGGTCTGGAGAACAGGCCCTACGAGGAGGCTGAGGGAGCTGGGGAAGGGTCTGGAGAACAGGCCCTACGAGGAGGCTGAGGGAGCTGGGGAAGGGTCTGGAGAACAGGCCCTACGAGGAGGCTGAGGGAGCTGGGGAAGGGTCTGGAGAACAGGCCCTACGAGGAGGCTGAGGGAGCTGGGGAAGGGTCTGGAGAACAGGCCCTACGAGGAGGCTGAGGGAGCTGGGGGGGTTTAGTTTGGAGAAGAGGAGACTGAGTGGAGACCTTATTGCTCTCTACAACTCCCTGAAAGGAGGTTGCAGTGAGGTGGGGGTTGGTCTCTTCTCCCCAGTAACAGGTGACAGAACTCGAGGTAATGGCCTCAAGCTGCACCAGGGAAAATTGAGGTTGGATCTTAGGAAGAACTTCTGTCCTGAGAGAGTCCTCAAGCATTGGGACAGGCTGCCCAGGGAGGGGGTTGAGTCCCCATCCCTGGAGGGGTTTAACAGACGGGGAGATGCGGTGCTTGAGGACATGGTCTAAGGGTAGACTTGGTGGTGGTAGGTTAATGGTTGGACTGGATGATCTTAGGGGTCATTTCCAGCCTTAAAATTCTATGATTCTATGATTCTTGCACGGGGGTTGGACTAGATGACCTCTGGGAGTCCCTTCCAACTCTAGCCCATCTATGATCCTGTGATTCTATAAATCCAGGCACTCCCCGTCGCAGGCTCGGAGCGGTGCAGCCCCCAGACGCTCACACACAAGTTTCCTGCTTGTGTGGCACTGCAGGGAACACGTGGGTTTCACAGCCCACACTGACACCCCAGAACCCAGAGAGCATCACCCACACAGACAGGGTGTAAAGGCACATCCCAAACTCCACCTCTCCCAACAAGCTTCTGCCAGAGCTTAAATCCCTCTGTAACAGGAGGAACTGATTTTCCACGGCCTTTGGTTTGAGCATGGCCAGGCCCAAACCTCTCCTTACCTTCCCGAAGCTGCCCACCATCTCCTGCACCAAGGACCTCATGGGTGCAATGTAGATGATCTTGAAGTCATCCACGTTGATGGTCCCATCCATATTGATGTGTTTCCCTATTTCTCTCAGCATGCACATGAGAGCCACGTTTGTCTTCCCAGCGCCCTAGGACACAAGCAGAACCGGTCCCCATCAGTCTCATCTCCCCTCCCAGGGCAGGCAGGTTTTCTTGTACACACACAGACCACCCCTCCCCTGACTGCCCACCACAGACACCCAGGTATGAGGATCCTTTACCGTGGGAGCACACAGCAGCAAGTTCTCATCCGACTCCAGCGCAGCGCGATAGAGTTTGCTCTGGATGCGGTTCAGGGTTTTAAACCCCTCGAATCCAGCCTGGGCGTATTTGGGCAGCTTTTCCACGGAAACTAATTGCTGGGGAGGGAAAAAGAGTGGAGTTCAGAACCTGTTTTGGTACCTTGAAGGCTGCTGGGAACATGTGAGACCTCAAAGATCACCCCCACCAGGGAGTAGCAGGGTTACACTGGCTCTGGGCAGCCAGAACAGCAGCCCCGTGTCCAAGGACTGGGGAGCTGGTTTGGAAGACCTAAAAGGCAGCTCGTTATCTGGAAAGTTCTGGGGCCAAGCACTGATTGAAGGAATCACATTATCCCAGGAGCCACATGGAGCAGCCAGATCTCTGGCTCACACCACACAGCACATGAGGGGGAAGGAAAAACCATGCTGAGGGCTCAGGGGAACAGGCAAATGGGGAAGGGGAACCCTGAGACAGAAAGCACCGGCGCAGGACGCACGCTCTGGAAGTGAGAAATTAGAAATCAGGAACTGTCCTCAGCCACAAGATCCCTCAGTTTAAGATAAAGATTCCTCCAGGAGCCTGAGAGGGCGTCACAGCCACACCACAGCCTGTGGAGCGCCAGGAAATATCTGTCACCGTACCAGCGGCAACTCCCGGAGTCAAGGAAGGGTGTGGGTGGAAAGTGACCTTCAAAGGTCATTCAGTCCTACCTCTGACATAGGCAGGGACACCCCCAGCAGCCCAGGGTGCCCCAAGTCCCATCCAACCTGGCCTTGAACCCTGCCAGGGATCCAGGGGAAGTGACAGCTTCTCTTGGCACCCTGTGCCGGGGCCTCCCCCTTCCCCAGGAAGGATTTGTGCCCCCCAGCTCCTCTCCCTCTGCCCTCCTGCAGCTGAAGGCCATTGCCCTGGGCCTGGCCCTCCCTGCCCTGGGCACCAGCCCCTCTCCAGCTCTCCTGGAGCTCCTTGAGGGACTGGAAGGGGCTCAGAGCTCTCCCCAGAGGAATGTTCTCCTCTCCAGGTTGAGCCAGCCCAGCTCTCCCAGCCTGGCTCCAGAGCAGAGCTGCTCCAGCCCACCCATCATCTCTGTGGCTCCCTGGGACTCACTCCAATAGCTCAGTGTCCTCCTTGTCCTGGGGACCCCCAAGCTGGATGCAGTGCTGCAGGGGGTCTCCCCAGAGAGGGACAGAGGGGCAAAATTTCCCCTTCTCAGTCCTGCTGGTCCCAATGAGCTTCTTGAGCCCCAGGCCCCTCTCCTCAGGGTTCTCTCCATCCCCCACAGACAGGACCTTGGACCCAGCCTTGCCCAACCCCACACAGTTGGCAGGACCCACTTGTCAAGCATGTCCTGATCCCTCTGGACTAAATCCCTTTCCCCCTGGCACATGAGGTCACCCACCTCTTCAGAGCCAAAAGGCTTTGGCTTCAGGGCTGGCACGTGCACCTCCTCGTAGCCCTTGCGCTGCCGGCGGAAGGAGCCGTCGGGGAGCTGGCATCGCTTGTTGGCCATGAAGTGACTACCTTGGGCAAACACCAGATCCTCCAAATCCAGCACCTGCCGGGGAGCCAGAGCCTGGGAAGGAGAACAGGAGAAGGAGGAGGATCAGAGCACAATGTCCTCCTGCCATTTTCACCCCAGGACTGAAGAAAAAGCAACAGCATCCACGTGGCAAGGGCTTCTTCAGCACAGCAAGGGATTATTCTTGACCTCTTCCTGCCCACACCACTTCAGGTGTTCTTTCTGCACTTGCCAGGACTGGGAACAGATGGCTTCAAAAGAGTTTTACCTCTCCTCCTTGGTCCAGATCCATGGTCTCCAAGTCAGTATCCATCCGGGACTGACGAACACGTTCCCGGCGAGAACGTTCCTCCTGCACGAGGAAACGAAGAACTCAGCCCCGAGGAAGAGCTGTGTTTGGACATGGGCACCCACATACCCAGAACCATTTTCAGCATCAGCAACCAGTGCCCCTAAGGCCAGGACACAGACCTGCCTCCCAGGAGAGCAGAGGAAAGGAGAAACAGTGACAGGAAAAGCCCAGCCTGCTGCTGAACACGGCATTAATCCCCCTCCAGATCAGTCACAGAACCCTTTCTCTAACTCCCTCACTAACCCCTCATGCCAATAAACCTGTTGAGTGTCACATTCCAGCCCCAATTAATCAGGAGCTGATTGAGGGCAACCAGAGTGTTTTATTACGATGAGCCCAGCAGCAAAGAAACACCAGGGGTGAACTGGTGCTGCTACAAAACAGTTCCCACCATCAGAAAACTGCCAAAGTTGCAGACACTGAGGTTTTCCTGGAAAACCAGCCATCCCAGAGACTCAGAAATAAGAAGTGGTAAATATGTCGCTGCCTCAGCTAAACCCGAGCCGCCGGCACCGACGCAACGTTTCCTATGGCTTCAGGATCCCAGCTGAATCAGCAGCAAGGGAAACACACAAGGGGGCTGAGGTTCCCACAGGTTCTCCTGTGGCCCTGCACATCCTTACCCGGATGAGATCTTCCTTCTCTGTCTCGTGGAGCTGATACAAGAACTTTGACAGCTCGGGATCCGCTTCCATCTTGCCCATTATCCTTTCTTTTTCGGCTTCGCTCTGAGCGCTGGCCAGCAAAGTGCAGTACAGGACTGAGGGAGGAGAGTTAAGGGACAGGAGGAGAGGTTAAGGGCTGAGCCATGAGAAAGGAGCAAACAACAAGGGCTGAAGGTCCCCAAAGCAGCAGTTAAAAGGCCTTGGGGTGTGACAGAACCATAGAACAGCAGGCAAACAACCAGGACAGGAGCAAGTGCCACTCACTCATCATTCGATGCTGTCGAAGGACTTTGATGAAGTCGAAGGTGTTGAAGCCCAGGAGTAAAACAAGCTGGTTCTCACATTCCCTATCATCACTTGCAGTCTGGGAGGAGAAAGAAGAACAAGCTGTTATCTCCATGCCCATGGGAGAAGACTGCCCACTTCCACCCAACTCCCCTTCCTCCCTGGAGGGTCACCGCGCCCAGCACACACGAGCATCAACACCAAAACAATCAAGGAAACAGGCCCAAACACTTAACCCTCTCCCAACACCTCCCCAGTTAAGACAAAACCCAACCTACTCCAGTGCTCATCTATCTTATCACTGAACACAGCACATCCACAAGTGCATTTAACAGCTTTATTGGAAGGAACGTGGGTAACAAGTTGTTGGGGTTAATTCCCATCTTCCAGATGGAGAGAATCCACGAGGCTGCTGCAATCCTGCGGATCAGAAGGGCACTGACCTTCAAAATCTCCAGCACTTCATCAGCTTTCTTCTGGGACACGATGGCATCGTCGTAGAAGCGGCTCAGCTGGCGCTGGAGCCAAAAGGCGTCGATGTCTCGAGGGTGCAAATCCTTCTTCTTCGAACTCATCAGCTCACCCGATGCCACGAGCTGAGGAAAACCCCAGAAAAATAAAACATTAGTTTCCTGTGAGAGGAAGATGAGGCCATGACCTCTGTGGTGTGGTGTGAGGTTCTGGTTCCCCTCTCAGCTTGATGGAGGAGCAGAGAGCCAGCAGATGCAACCACACAGCTGCCAGACCTGTAATTTTATTAACGCTTATTCTGGCCTCCATCAAGCACCTCTGAGGGTCCTCTGCACCCCCAAACAACCTTCACTCCATCTGGACAGCAAGAGAATCCCCCCCACCCTCCTCTGGACGACCCCAAGCCCACACTTCACACGTTCCTCGGTGACTCACGTTGGCCGAGAGGGTGCAACGGACGACAGCTTCATCCCCCTCCATGTCATCATCAGATGCCTCGTCACGCACTTCGCCATAAATGTCCTCATCACCTTCCTGTTGAAAGAGGATTTCCAGTCAGCAGCTTCTGCCAATCTCCAAGAGCTTTTCCTTGACAGAAGTGAATCATCACACAACTCATTCCCAAGGGAAACCAGCCTGCCTTGGGCTTGTCACAGGAACAGGACGCTGCTGCTCAAGGACCACGTGACAAAGATTATTTCTACTCCCTGCACAGGGGTTTCGCCAGCGACTCCGCCAACCATCTCGTATCTGCGTCTCTCATCCTTCCCTCAGTCTCCTCCACAAATCCAATCCCAGGGCACGTTTCCATGAAACACTTCCCACACCACACTCAAATGTCTCTCTTCCCACCCCAACCTGTCATGTTTCCCCACGAGATCTAAATATCACCATCTGTTTTCCATCGTACTGACTCATGAGAAGCCTTGGATTAGCAGGATAAGCAACAAATCCTCCCCAGATGGGAAGTACTGTCTAAAATAATCCGGCTTCTCCTTCCTGGCAGAGATATCTCAGCCCAAGTCCATGCCTGCTCCCCAACAGGATGAACACAATCCCTGTGGAGCAGCTGGGAGCAAAGGAACAGGGTAGAAGCTCAGCAGCCACCCCACAGCCTCTCATCTCGTACCTCCTCGTCAGACTCAAACTGCACATTCACCCCATACGTCTCATCGATGTTGTCATCTGCAAGGGAGAAGGAAGAGAATTCATCTGAAAATGCAGCACCCACACAAAGGTCACAGATTCTGTACTTCCAGGAGACACATTTGGGGCCTTGAAACCTGCCCAAATGAGGGAGCTTTTTGGCTTTGCTGTGTGCAGTCGCTACCCTGGAGCAAGGATGGGTTTGGCACCAGCTTCTTGCCACTCCTGTCCCTACCGCCACAGCCCACAACACCATCATCCCATACCCATGTTCTGGATTTCCTTGTCTCCACCATAATCTGTGATCTTCTTCCCCAGGTTCACCAGCACGTGGTAGCGGGTATCATCGGTCTGGCCCAGCAGCAGATCAATCTCCTTCCTCCTCTCCTTATCGCGCAGCTTCTCGTTCTTCAGCACCGCCAGCACCTCATCAGCAGCCCCACAGAGGATATCACGTGGCTGCAAAAGGAACCAGGTGTCACACAGAGCAGGAGTTTGCTCCATGGAGGGTCCTGACTCACCTTCATCCTCACCTGGTCCCCCAGAGCTGCCTGAATGAAGCTCAGCAACACCTCGTAGGTCTCACGGGTCTCCTTGGTTTTGGGTTTGTAGATGATGCCCACCATCTCATCGATGCCCTCAGAGAGCAGCGTGTAACCCTTCATCTTGTTGATGTCATGCCGGTCCTCGTCACGCTTCCTTCTCCTGCAAAGGAAGGAGAGAGCCCGTGTCAGCCCTGCTCTGGATGCTTCAAGTACCATGACTCTTTTATTCAAAAAATAAAGCAGGAGACAATTGATGAATAGTGACATTTTGTGGCTTTTTAACTTCAATTTTAATTTCTCTACACTAAGCAACCGACTCAGGGTGAAAAAAAATAATGGTTTGGTGCCTTCCAGGTTGGTGGCTTTTAGCCCACAGCCTGCCCTCGAGCTACCAAAACACTTCCCACTGCAAATATTCCTGACACCATTGAATTCCATCCCTACAGCAAACCAAACCTGCATCACCCAAAGATGGGAACGTACAGCCAATGGCTCAGCACATTTCTCATGCAAACAGGAGTCCTGGACGAGGCTCTGCAGGGCCCGGGCGATGCACTCGCACTCACTTTGCACGTCTCTCCTCCTGCATCTGGGGCTTGGTCCTCTGTGCCTTGTCCCCCATGCGTGTCCCCTCCAGTTTGCCCACCAAGGACAGGACTTCCCCCGTGGGCTCATCCCGTCGGGTCCGGTCGATCAGCGAGCGGTCGGCTTGAAGAACGAGGTTGGAGTTCTGGGAAAAGGAGGCAGAGGAGTTGGGAGTGGGGAAAGGGTAAAGTCGCCGCTTCCTCCCCGCTCCAAGCCGAGACCCGCGACTAAACCCCTCGGGGCCGTTCCAGCCGGGAGACGCGGCGCTGCCGGCCCGGCCGCTCCATTAGCTCTCGGCCGGGAGGATGTGCACAGATCCGGAGGACGGGTTAGTGCCCGCCGCCCGGCCCTGAGGACACCCGTGGCTAAAAGGACACCCGTGGCTAG
>VXBZ01001022.1:168630-252079 GCA_013399135.1 Heliornis fulica | reverse complement strand
GTTATAGGTCTCCAGCCAGACTCGTCCCATTAGTGACAACTCGATGACTTCTTCCCTGCAACCAGCTCTCAATCAACCTCACTACTCTGCCCTCCAGGCCACACTTCCTCATTTTGTCCACCAGGATACTGTGGGAGACAGTGTCAAATGCCTTGCTGAGGTCAAAGTAAAGCACATCCACTGCCCTACCATCATCCATCCACCTGGTTTTATCCTCCTAAAAGGCTATTAGGTTATACATATATATAGATAAGTGTTCCATATATATGGGCCAATGCTTAGATTATATGGATGATGATTTATTTTTTCTTTGACAATAAACTAGCCTGAGTGCTCCATAGCCTCTAAGTATATTAATTTTGTCTTCCCCTCAGTTTCTCATTCCTTATGGTAGCATTTAAAACCATTTCCTGTGGAAAGTAGAATTTATGTAGTGTACAACTGTTCAGCCACTTTTCTGCACAAGAGCATTAACACAAGATGAAACCTTGCCCGTTTAGTCATTTCTTATTCAAAGGGGAAAACCCCAAATATATTAAAAAAATGAGTTTAGTATGTGTGAAGTTAATATATTCTTTTTAGCTAACTGCATATTTTTTGCAGCCCAACATCTCTATATCTCAGTTTATGTTTCCATGGTATTTTTCATCCAAAAATAGTCACCCTTTTCACTCTCTAAACCAACTGGAAGACATGTAGCTGTAGTTAGCAGCATGCTGGTGTAAATGATTGAAACCCTACCGCGTTTTTAGAAGGTAAAGTGAAAAAAAAAATAGAAGGGTAAATGTTCAGAAAATGTCACCTGTCAGCCTTATGAGAAGTTACTTCACTTCTGAGGAATTTATTTCACTACTGCTTAATGCATCATTTCTCCTTCCCAGTGTCTGGCACCAGCTTTTTTCTTGAACAGGACATGGGGCTGATGAACTATTGCTGTGATCAGATGAGGTAACTTTGAGCAGGATCTGATTAGCTTCCTTTGGGCTTCAGTTGACTCATCAAAGATGTTGCTTTGTGCAGATTAAGCAGTACTGCAATCTGCAGTTTCCAAATTAGTCAGATTTCCTGGGTTAAGATCAAACATACTTTAACCATGAGTCTTTGTAAACAGCTGCTGATGTTCAGGTATTGAGTCTTTCTGAAAAGTGTGGTGGTTATGATTTTAATAAGAGAATAAAATAGACTAATGTTTACTGTCTGTTGAAAAAAGTACACAAAAATACAATTTATTTTAAAAACTATAGTACCTATCAGAATTACTGAACCATATAAATTTTAAATGAAAAAAATAAGAAGAAAGTTTATGAAGTATTAATCATAAATTCAATTATATTCAGATTAATTTAGCTTAAGGTGAGAGGTGATTACCAGAGATATTTAATTTAATGGCACCCTATTTTTTGTGAGCTTTTATGACAGATTAAGGTTACAAGACTTTTCAGCTTTATCAACGAATTTTTAAAGTACTTACTCTTTTGATAGTTTATTAGGACATAAAAATGTTAATTAAAAGTTCTGCTTTGAAACATTTTTCCTTGAGCAAACCTCTCTATCCCCACTTTTGTTTCAGTTGAAAGATGATCTAAAAAGGGACAGCAAATTTTCCACTGTTTTAAACTATCATAGGCCAAGATAGGAAAATTACTGCAACTAGAAATCATATATATGACCCCCTCAATTTTAAAAATGCTTAAAAAAGGATTCACTAGACATTCAATAACACCCTGCACTATATGTCTCTGAGTAGTTTTCTGACCTTCTTGTCCATGAACAATCATGATAATATAGTAACATTTCTGTTTAGTCAGTTATTTTCTAATAATAATATTTTGTAACTTGTCAAACATAGATTTAATTCTAATCAATAATGAATACTGATGGACTTTTAAAAGCACACAGATGATGATTTTTGAAGTTAACAACAAATCATGATTTTTAAAATTCTATACTGCTACAGATATGGGGAGGCTTTAAATTCTTTCCATTTGTATGGGTTTGAAAAACTCATAAACCACATTTGCTATTGAAAACACCATCAGAATTATTACTAAAACCAATTACAAAATATATGATTTTTGTAAATGGAACTGTGGGAAATATTTTTTTAAGAAAAACATATCAGCACTTTGTCATGAAAGAAGCTTTTGTAACAGGAACAAATGTACAGACAGTTTACATCTATAAAGATCGACTCACTTTCCTCTTCCAGTTTGACGTCCAAAAGTTTATATTAAAAAAAAAACCCAAACTACATAGAAACCACAGATACTTTAACATTGAAAAAAGAACACTTAATGTAATCAATATTGTAGGCAGTAAATGTGAATTCACATCAGTGTAACTTGAACAGGGTTTTTTTGTTCTTTGGAGTGTGCATAGTGTACGATTTCACTGGTGCCTATTGCATTATAAAATGTGTAAACAAGAAACCCCATCACTCATGAAACCAGGAAAGGTAGGTTTTATAATTGAGCACTGAATAATACACAGAAGCATGTTTTTTCTGGGAATTTCTGGGAAGATACAAGCATGTTCTTACAATTTTCTTGCATGAAAGTTACAGGTTGGTTACCCACATTCTTACACTGAAACTTCTTTGATTTGTGGGGACAAATGAGATACACCTTATATGCAATGCCAATGGTATTTTTTTAGTCTAATATTTTGACAATCTGATAAAAAACATATTATTATTTCAGGTAAAATGACAGAAGACTTATGTCCTAGTTCAGCAAGAGACACCGGTTATCACTGTGTGGGGGTGATCAAGGCTGTGTATTCTACACCCTCTATTCATTCCTCAAGAATAATGGACCATTTGCAACANTTTTGCTTTGGACTTGGGAGAGCCACGTGGATCTCGGCACCGGGGCTAACAAACCCCTTTGGGCTTGTGCCCTGGGACACTGGGTTTACTGCTGGGTTTTGGTGAGTTGAAAGCAGGTTGTTCTCTTTGTGTCAGTGTTTGTATGGTAATATCTTTCATTAAATTGTAACTCTGACTTATAATCTCTCTTGTGGTGGGTCCATTTCTCCTGCCGGTTTACCTCTAAACCAGCACAACTTATAATTCAAATTATCCACTTTTTAGAATTTGGCTTCATAATAAAGTGGTTTTGAGATTAAAGATTTATATTTGCCATTTTCTTTAATTGACAGATTCACAAAATGGTAGGGGTTGGAAGGAACATCTGAAGATCACCTGGCCCTACACTCCTGCTAAATCACATCCAGGCAGATTTGTTACTCTCTCCAGAGAATGATACCCCACAACCTGCCCCAGTGCTCTGTCAGCTTCAGTGTGAATTTTTTTCTCATGTTTAGATGGAACTTCCCGTGTTCCAGTTTGTGCCCATTGCCCCTTGTCCTGTCACTGGGCACCACTGAGAAGAGTCTGGCCCCATCCTCTTCACATCAACCTTTTATATATTTGGAAGCATTGATAAGATCTCCTTCTCAGTCTTGTCCAGACTAAGCAGCATGAGCTCTCAGACTTTCCTCATACAAGAGATGCTTTAATTCTCTCCTTATCTCTGTAGCCCTTCACTGGACTCTTTACAGGAGTTCCCAGTATTTCTTTAACTGGGGAGCCCAGAACTAGACGCAGTATTCCAAATGTGGCCTCACTAGGACAGGCTAGAGGGGGATAAGTTCCCTTGACGATTCTGGCCATGCTTCCCTCACTCTTCTTAATGCAAACCAGGATACCATTGACCTTCTTGGCCACGAGGGCATACTGCTGGCTCATGGAGAGCTTGTTCTCCACCAGAATTTCAAGATCTTTCTCTGAAACCCTGTTTCTCAGCAGGTCAGCCTTGTTTCTTGGGTTTATTCCTCTGAAGGTGCAGGACCCTACACTTCCCTTTGTTAAATTTCACTAGGATTGTTTCCATCCAACTTTCTAGACTGCCAAGATCTTGTGTAATTGCAGTACAGCCTTATAATTTGTCAGCTGGTCTTCATGGTTTTGCATCATCAGCAAACTTGCTGAGGGTACACTGTGTTGCCTTTCCAGGTCATTGTCAAATATGTTGTATAAGACTGGACCAAACACCGATCCTTAGGGCAGGCTGCTAGCTCCATGCCTTCAACTAGACTCTGCTGCTTATCGAAGCTCAGAGCCCAGCCATCCAGCCAGCTCTTAACACACCACTGTGTCCATCCAACCCATACTTCCTAAGCTTGTTTACAAGGACGTTATGTCAAAAGCCTCACTGAAATCAAAGTAGACAACATCTACTGCTCTCCCTTCATCTACCCAGCTGGTCATGCCATCACAGAAGGCTATCAGATTGGTCAAGCACGATTTCGCCCTGGTGAAACCTGTTGACTACTCCCGAAAAGCTTCTTCTCTATACGCTTACTGATAATTCTTTAGAGCAAAGCTTCAAATACTTCCTGATATCTGAACACAGATGAGAGAATCAGGTATTTTTGTCTATTGCTTCCATTACAAAGAATCCCACATCCTGTGACTTTATAGTTTCCCCTGTATATCTCATGCCTTTATATGAGATACTGAAGTCACTTTATTCTCTCTTTTCTGCTTTTAAAATATTACAATTATTACAGTGTTGATAAAGTTGCGAGTTCATAAGTTTCCATGGTTTTAACTGATCGGCTAATATTTACTGTGCTAATTCAAACACACTGTAAACATGTACTTATGTCAACGTGGAGCAACATCCCAACCACAGGGGGCGTGTTGCACACATGTATTCCTAAAATCAACAGAAACTGTTGATTAGTAAGCATAAACTCTTCAGTCTCTTTGTAAAGGACTAAACTACTTACAAAGAGAATAAAGAGACTGTCTTCTCCCTTCAGGCTGTATATACAATATTTTTCTCAGGAATATTTATTACTTATCTGCTGCAAATATTCAAAGCTATTTGATTAGCTGACATTTGCCATTTAAGAATGTCCTTTAAAATTTATGGATATTACAAACAAGGTTGTTTAAAATAACTAATGAAAATGGCTTGTTGTGATTAAATATTCATCTTTTGTGTCCCAGGAAAAGATGAATACACCTATCATGCTCAATATGTAAGGTAAGTCTTGCACTTACTCTTGGGATTTAAATTCTTATGAAGTACTTTTTAAAATGTGGAATTTTAGTATTGCTGTTGCTACCAGAAGTAAGGCTGATACTTCACAAACATATTTTTGAAACATAACCCACCTAGGAACCTTATTTTTCCTATTTTTTTTAAAAAATAACATCCCAACACACATTCACTGAAAAAAAAAATGCAGTTTGTTCCACATGACTCACACAGGGAATGTAAACTGCTGTGTTGCAGTTAGGTCATATTTCCTAACAGGGATGTTATTTTATGAAAGGCAAAAAAAAAAAGTACTCTCTAATAGCGAGATGCCCCATATTATCCTTCTGCAAACTGGCAGAGCAAGTACAGAATGAGAATTATTAAAAAAACATTGGAGCCTTGTTGTACTACAAGTATATTCTAATTTAGCTTTGCAGAAAATATTGCTTAATAGGGATGTTTATAAGGTTTTTGTTTTCAGTAACTGTCACACTTATTCAACAAAGGAACAAAGATGTTTTGCCTTGAGCAAAACAAACATAAAACTCTCAACAAGTAAACAAATCTTCCTTTTGTTTATAAACTCAAACTAAGTGTAATGAGCATAAAATAATACAAGGGATGCTGACACTAACCATGAGGCACAGCGTATGTCAGGCATACGGAATTACAGCCACAGCTGTGAGTGCATGGTATCATACAGGTGTACCACAACGTTACCTGCATGTCTGTCTTGCTCTGGGGAATTGTGGTGCTCTCCAGCTCTACTTGCAGTTGATGCCACCAGAAGCACCAGTACCTATGATGCTTCTTTAAAGGAGGACAAGTGACTAATCCATGAATCAAGCCACAAAGACTGCAAAGCTGGGGTTTTTTATCCTCTTATTGTTAGAGCTGAGGACAGCCAAACTCTGTCATAACCATCAAATGTATATCACAAACAGGAAAATAAGTGTGGTCCTTCATTGATTTAATTGGCTTGGAATATTTGGCAACCTACAGTCAGTCAGTCTAAACACCATCCAGCCCTGAGTCCTCTCTCTGACAATAACTGCTGAAGGAAGCCTAGGGAGCAGGTTGGGTACAGACAACACTGTATGCACAGTTTCAAAGGACCGTGTTCAGTCACTTCCAGAGCACTGCACTTCAATGTATTCATGCTCCCTGTGCTGGTAACAGCTTCTAATTCAGATGCAAAGCCATTCTGGTTAAATGGCATGCAGTTGATTTATGAATTTGTAGTACCTTCATTTGATCAAAGTTGATACTAACCATATCTCTTTGATCTCATAGAGAAAAAATCCACCCCTTTTAATAAAAAAAAAAAAAAAGAGAAGCTATGTGAGCTTTTATGAAGGAAAAGTGTTTTTTTATGAACTCTATTTTGTCTTCAGCCATTAATTTGATAAAAAAACATGGCAGAAGGCTGAATTTGCTTGGGAATAGGTCCCAGATGACTCAGAACCAGAGTGTATGAAGAGGAGGCATATCAATCATATATCAGGTAGTTTCTGCTGTTTGCCCACCACTCCCACCACAGATGTAGTGCTCCAGTTTTGGCAGCTTGCAATTCTCTAACTATGTCAAACCAGGCTTTGGCTCTTTCTGTTTCACCTCCCAGGTGACTGCAAATATTTGTACTTCCTTTATGTTTGGGTTTGTTGGTTTTGTCTTTTTCTCTCTTTTTTTTTTTTTTTCCCAGGGTGACTCCTTGTTAATCCTGTTGATGGTAATCTCCATCTCTAGAATTACCAGCATTGGGGAATGCCTCCTAGAGTATTTTGTGCATCCTCTTTGTGCTTTTGAATTGTGACCTTTTCATTCATTACATTAATATCTTAATACATGAACTGTGTAAATAGCTGCTGACACTTGGTAATCTATTGCTAACACCTAAAGTGTATATAAGAGTGAACTTTCTAACATCTTGAAGCAAACTAAAGACACAAGTGGAAAGTAAATGGTATTTCACATCTCTGTTTTTTGCATCTTTGGAAAGAAGCATTTATAAAGATTGTTTAAGAGTATTTTGAGGTAATAGAAGTATGCTTGCATGTATATGCTTGGGTTTTTTGTTAGTGATCTTGACATAAAAAGCAAAAATATCTTATTGAAAAATCATTATCAATATGAGCTGGACGAGAAGAGTGTGCAAGACAGCCTCTTGTTATGTAGGTGGGGTGAAATACAGTGGCATGAAATCACACCTTAACTCATTCAGCAGTGTCATTCAAGACAAGCACCAAGGTGCTTTGCTGGTGCCATGCAACATTTTTGCCAATAGAGCTAATTAGTTTTCATGAAGTATTACAAAATGCAGCGCTGTTGCTTTGAGTATCTTTAATAGCATTTTCAAAGATGGATTTTGGTAGAGAAATACACATAGCCCATTTGTAATGGGTCTGGCAGGGATGGAGTTGATTTCCCTCAGAAGCCCTCTTAGAGCTGTGCTGTGTGTTGGTAGCCAGCAAGGTGTCAATACCACACTGGTGGGATGGCCACTGCTGAGCAGCACTGGCACACATTGAGGCTGTATCTCCAACATTCCCCTCCATCAGTTAACTGGGGGTGGGCAAGATCTTGGGAGAGGGCACAGACAGGAAATCTGAACCCAACTGACCAAATGGGAAATCCCATACCATAGGGTGTCTGCCCAGCAATCAAAGCTAAGAGATAGGAGGAAGAAGTTGGGGACATACATTATTTACAGTGTTTGTCTTCCTGAGCAGCAGCTACAGGTACTGAAGTCCTGCTTCCTGGAAAGTGGCTGGACATCACTTTCTGATGAGAAGTACAGAGTAAACTTTTATTTTTCCTTTAATTCCAAGGGTAGGCTTTTGCTTTTTTTTTTTTATTAAAACGCCTTTTTCTTGACCCATGAGGTTTTTACATCTTATTTTTCTCTCCTCCTTGTCCTGGCATGGAGCAGGGTGATAGAGTAGCTTTGTGGGCACCTGGTGACCAGACAACATCAACCCACCATACTGTTTTATCCTTTACTGCAGTAGGCAAACAAGGTTTTAAAGTCTAGTAATGAGAATTTCAAAGAAACTTTTTTTTTTTTTGAGAATGACCAATGGAAAAAGGTACAAATTTGGCCATTTTGCAAATTGTGAAATTGTACGAATTGACACTGCTACTGTGGGAGAAAAGCAAATTTAGAGCTAAGAGTATCATAGATGGTATTTCAACTTCAGACTGGGAAACTGGGAATTGCACCTGGTGAGACCTACTTTAATTGGACTATGTATGGAGTTGGTCAGCCATTATTTTGAGACTGATTTTTTTGACCAAATGAAATGAAGCTTTCGTTTTCATTTCATTACAAAACAAAACCACAAACAATAATAGAAAGGAAAAGAGGAAGACATGAGTAATATAATCAAGGATGAAATCATGAAAAGTATCTAAAATATCAGTAGAATTGTCAAAAAGTCACCAGTTTGCAGAGGAATCCTTCTCTCTGACATCCAGAGCACCTCCTCCCGCTCCTTCTTCATTGATCTTAGTGTCTACAAGGTTTCTCACATCCTCTCACTCTTCTCACTGGCCGCAAAAACTGCTCTTAGTGTGTTTTATTTAACTCCTTAAATATGTTATCCCAGAGGCTCTGGGATAACCACTAACCACTGTTGTTAATTGTCTTGGTCTTACCCAGAAGTGGGTATGCCTTGGATCCAGCTGGTATTGGCTCTGTTGGACATGAAGGAAGGTTCTAGCACCCCTGCAGCACCACCCCCCCCGCTACCAAAACCTTGTCCCGAAACCCCCAATACACGTGCATATAACTGGATTCATTGGAATCTGAAGTGTAGTTTCTCAGTTTTAAAACAATATGAGAGAAGTTACCATCTGCTTGTCCTTCAACTTGCTTTATAGTTTCCTTGTTACTTGTTATGTATTGTAGTTTTTAAAATTTTCTTTAGCTGCATCATTAATCAACTAACTGGTGTGCAAAAAGCAGCTTTTATTTCCTTCTAAAGCAGATTGCATTTTTTAGGATATTATGGGTTTTTGTCATTTAAGCAGATGTTTCATCTCTCTGTCTATGGTACCGTGCTATTTTGCTTCACTAACTGAAGTAAAAAGTAAAAAATCACTACTGTAGATTGGCTGAGAAATGATGAATAAGAAAGGGTGATATTTTGCATTGTAATGTACATATCAGTGTGTGAGGCAGATACACCATTTTATATGACAATAATTAATATTGTAAATCATAATTTATTCCCATTATGCAAGTTTACAAAGAATGGCAAGGAGGTTATTTCTGTGGCTGATTTTTAATCAGACTATAAATCTTTATTTATGTGATAAATGTAAAAATTATGTTAATTCTTAACATGAATCACCAGTATAAATGTTTTTTTTTCAAGTGTTTTTATAAATGTTTTCAGTGTCGGAGTTGTACTTGTGGGATTTCAAGCTGATAAAGGTATGAAAGGGCAAGTTATTATCAGGTTATAAATTCCAAAGTGTCTCCAATGTAAAGGTTATTTCAGCTTTCAGCATTTTCCTAGTTAAGACATGATTTTCCATGAATACTAGCTAGCGAGTAACAAGAGACAATTGGCAATAATAAATCCATTTTAGTATCTGCTTTTCCCTTTCAGTAGTCAGTACTAGCTTTTATACATATTTTATATTGTTCAAATTAATTCTCTAGAATATCTTCTGCCATAACATCCACATAATCTGCTGCCTATTGCTACTTAGGACCTTAGAGAAAAGTCTCATTAGACTTGATGATATATTGTCATTACTGAACTGCTCTGGCACAAAATTAGTGTATTATTTTGTTTGCTATACCATAATTAACAGTAATTCATTTTATAGGATAGCTTTTATCGGGGCAGAATTATAAATAGTTATTATTCTCAAAGGAGTAAAGTCTTTACAGGTGTGCTGGTTTAGAGGTAAACCGGCAGGAGAAATGGACCCACCACAAGAGATGATTATAAGTCAGAGTTACAATTTAATGAAAGGTATTACCATACAAACACTGACACAAAGAGAACAACCTGCTTTCAACTCACCAAGACCCAGCAGTAAACCCAGTGTCCCAGGGCACAAGCCCAAAGGGGTTTGTTAGCCCCGGTGCCGAGATCCACGTGGCTCTCCCAAGTCCAAAGCAAAAAAAAGTGAAGAGTCCGTTGCTGCAGGTGACGGCTGTGGCCCGGCCAGAAGCGATGCTTGTAGTCCGGTCGAGAGCAATGGCTTCCTCCTGACGAGGTCCCGCTGCTCCTCCCGATCCAACGAAGAGAGAGAGTCTAAAGCCCTTCTGCCCCTGTTTGTATATCCTCAGGGAGCACCCAGTCCCTCCCCCAGGGCGGGGACCCACACAATGGGTAATTAACGGTGAGTCATGGGGTATGGTTGGACCATTGAGGGCCCATTAGCACCCACGCCCCCTCAGGCTGAGTGTGAAGGGGCTAACGACTTCCTGGACAACTGTTGCAAATGGTCCATTATTCTTGAGGAATGAATAGAGGGTGTAGAATACCCAGCCTTGATCCCACACAGTGATAACCTCCTGCTGAACTATGACAACAGGCTATCTGAATGTTTCTGTAGTGAGTCTTCCCTTTATGTTCCTAGATATATATCAGGTGCCATTAAACTCTATAAATCCAATCTTGTAGCTGTTAAGTTTGTTAACATTTTACTACATATTCCTAAGGAAATTAAATGTCATTACTAAATGTTGTCCATCACATGTTGGCAGAGAGAGTACCAATGTGAAAATAAGATGAGTATACACCAACATACTGGGTTGTAAATGCTTACAAGTTTTCTGTACAGTTGCTGAAACCAAATACAAGCAAATTCAGGGTAAAATGACTCAATATTTAAAAGAATTTCTGCATTTTAGGAACAACCATTATTCTGAGCATCAAAGATCATCACAAGGGAAAAACAAGAGTTACCTAAAAAGTAATTAAAAACCTCACATTTTATTCTATATATTCTAGCACAACATTCAGTAAAGTGCCTCATTTGTAACGGCGCACTTAGCAGACAGGCGCTGAGGTATGATGGTTACCTGTACGTGCAGTCAATAAACATAACTTTGATTTGTTGAGATAAATATTTCAATATATGTTGAAGACAGCAACATGAGACCAGTTTGGATGCAATATGTGTTTTCAGATAAATGATTTGGTGAAATCCTTAAAAAAAAATTCTGAATAATTTTTGTTCACAGATGGTAGTCATACATATCTTCTGAAAATAATATTAATACAGGCATATTAAAAGCTGTCAGCTGAAAAAAGTACTCTTACCACCATCTTAGAAGACATCTTGCAGTGTTTTGCACTGAGCCTAGTATGAATTTCCTCAAATTTTGAAAGTCCTCTTAATGAATTTCCCATTTGCTACATTTTTAAAATTTCTGACAAGAGGAAAGACAAGACATAATTCAGCCCTTTTAGACCCAAATAAGCATGAAGTTAAAGTGGAAAAAGGAAAAAAAAAGAACCAACGGTAGTATATTTCAGTGAGTGTGTTATGACATACATTATACTCATGACAGTGAAGAAGTGTGGTTAAGAGCACAGATTCTGTTTTAATCATCTTTTTTTCTCTTCCAAGAACTATACATGAGATTTTAAATTTTCAGTAGTATGAATATAATGCCCTGGTGAGACTGACCCTGGAATATTGTGTCCAGTTCTGGATCCCTCATTTCAAGAAGAACATAGAACATAGAACATAGAACATAGAACATAGAACATAGAACATAGAACATAGAACATAGAACATAGAACATAGAAAGGCTCCAGTGCAGGGCTGCCAAGATGATGCAGTGGAAGACCTTCCATATGAGGGAAGGCTGAGGGAGCTGGGTCTCTTTAGCTTGGACAACAGGAGGCTGAGGGGTGACCTCATTAATGTTTATAAATATGTTAAAGGTGAGTGTCAGAAGGATGGATCCAGGCTCTCCTCAGTGATGGGCAGTGATAGGACAAGGAGCAATGGATCGAAGCTGGAACATGGGAAATTCCATGTCAATGTAAGGACAAATTTTTCACTGTGAGGGTGACAGAGCACTGGAATGGACTGCCCAGAGAGGTTGTGGAATCTCCTTCTCTGGAGATGTTCAAGACCAGATTTCAATTGCTTCTATTAGTAATTTCAATTGTCACCATGTTTTCAGGATGACTGAAGGACAGTTTAGTTTAATAAGGAGACCACTGTGGCTCAAAAATGGGACACTTTTTATGGACTGTACCTGGCTGATAAATGCAAGTTATCAAAGACCTGTATACTTTATTTCTCTGTTTTTATAATGGTTCCTTCTTGTCTGTGACACACTAAGTGTCTGGAAAACCCTAAATAAAAGCAAATATTTTTACTATGTGATTCTACATATAGATTATCTTATTGTTCTCCTTCACCATCGGTGGTGATCTCTCCAAAATGTCACCCAGCAATAAAGCCCATCAGCATTAGCAAGTGTTAGCTCATTATATCATGAATATCAAAGCATGCACTGCACAGTGCTTAAAAACCCATCTCTTGCTACACAATGTGGTCTCTAAAGTAAGCTGTTTAATTTTTTCTAGGCATGAAAAGCTGATTTAACAATTCAGTGGGTTGAATGGCCTTTTCAATTTTTTCTTTATTGGACTGGATCTTCTTAGACAGTAAGAGCTAATTATGAATGCAAGACATTTTGAACCTGACATTAATAAGAGCAATCAAAACCCCCATAAAGTCTATACTAAGTTTTTCCATGATAATATGGCTTAATTGACCTGCTATTTGTCAGATTAAAATGGTGAAGTGGTACAGCAAAACTTGCAATGTGTTATATAAACAAATTTGAGAAAGAGACATTTTCCATATAGCCTCCCAAATTGCTAGATACAGAATGTTCTCAGTCCTTCAATAAGCTGGAAGAAGCTGACTTGCATACTATGGATGCTGAGTTGTGTTGCCCACTGTAAACTTACACATTGCTCATAGGTCCCAGTAAGATCTCACCTGGTATGACTTGAACTATCATCATCTTGGGGCAGATGAGGGTTGTCTCACAGCTGAATGTGCAACCCAAAGCTACAGATGACCTTATCCTTTAGATAGATTTTAAATTATTGTTTTTACTTTGTGAATTTTTTAGTAATTTGGATTTATATTGTGGAGAACCATATTGAAGAGGAGAGAGAGGTACTTTACCTAGAACAAAGAACTGGGGAGGTACTCCAAATCCTCAAGTCTATAAAAAAAAATGTATGGATTAGGGCTTCCAAACCTATATCCTTTTCTAAAGTATTTTTCCATCTAGTGCAGAGATAAATTTTTTCTCTCTCTTGATTACTGATTTTCTCTCCTATGTCCCATGCAAAAGAACCAATAGAGACAGTGTGCAGTATTTAAATAATTACTACATGTTTTAATTCATGGAAGGAGTCTGACACATAAGAATTGGGGCAGCATGACTATTGGCTTCCTCAGGCTGATAAATACGAGTCACAGTGAAAAGTATTTAATAGAAATTCCTTGGAAAATAGTGCTTTTTTTTTTTTTTAGAAATCTACAATAGTTCAGACCAAAAGAAACCTCTGGAGGTCATCTAGTTCAGTCTATAGCCAAAAGCAGGGTCAAATAGATCCCAAGTTGATTTGGTTTCAGATTTTTTGAATAACAATAGTTATTGTTATGACACCTTGGATTTTCATACTTGTTACTGGTGGATAAACTTTTCCTGACCTTTGGCATAAATTAAAAGTTTAAACTTGTGAATGTGTCAGAGATATTTGAGATAGCTTTTATACATAACACATTCCTCACATTTTCGCCTACTATATTTCCACAAAGCAATGTCTTCCATGATGACACATGATCATTTTTACAACTGGTAGTAGGAAAAACTCCACTACTACATCAAAATCCATGAAGAGGGTTTTATGCTGCCATGAAATACATACAGTACTGTGGTTGTACTAGATATTTGACCAGAAGAGTGTAGGGCTCACTTACTCAGGAGTATGGTCATTTTCATACGTAAAACAAGTGGGATACATTTTGCTAAATTAATAAAGGTTTTGATCCATTTAATGAATTAACATAAATTTTTTTCACATTTCTTCTGAGATGATAAAATACACAATTTTCTGAAATGGAACAATTATCATGGGATATGAAAAACTACTTTGTTTTGGAAGAGAAAAATAATCAGGTTTCTACTAGTAGTAGAGCAAGATGTAAGAGGTTATATGTTTAAAGGAAAAAAATGACTGAAATATTTAAACAAAATTGCTTTAGGATGATGAGACAATAAACCATCCATCTTCATAGATATAGCAAATACAGTAAGATCATAAAAATCAAATTTACAGACGGTAATCCAACATTTCCTTTGCTTCAATAGTTTCAGAGATTTCCTGGCTTTTGTAATTTACATCAGCCTATTTTATGAGAGTCTAATTTTTTTGGTTTGTGAGCTCCAAGAGTCTCAAACAACTGAGTACCACTGTCAGCTCTCAATTACTCTCTCAAATTTACTATGGACCATTATGGGATTTTGAGGAGTCAGGGCTCAGATGACAATAAATAGAATAGATATTTTTATGGAAATTTAACAGGAAAGACACCCTCATAAAATATGTTACTGCTCTCACTTTCCTCTTTCTTATTTCAATGAGGCTTGGTCATTTTCTCACTCCAACTTCGCTAGGCTGATGTAAAATTTTCTGGTATACCTTTTGAAATCAACATTGCTGTTACAACTCACATTTAGCTCATGAACTGTGCTGGATTATTTAAGTACACAGCAAAGGTGACTGGATGTGCTTAGAGATGACATTCACATGAAGAATGGTGGGTTTTTTCCCTTTAATTCCAAATCCCCGCTTGTATTTATTGATCACAGTAAACACAAGTGACAAGAGTTTTTGCTTGTCTAGATGTTGAAAAGAAGATAGATATTCCTTGGGGAGCACATGGACGTCATCACTTACAGGAGAGCAATTGGGACTGAAAAAACAATGTGCACAGAAAGCCTAAGGATTAACATATTGAGAATGGAGATGAATGTTACACATGCTGCTTTGCTTTGATTGCTGATAAAGTCAGTCTAGCCCTTCTCTTTCATCACTTCCCTTAACACCACATGAGTTTCCTCGGTCTCAGCGATGCAGAGACCTGTTATGATCAAAAGAGTATCAGTGTATGTCTGCTCCACAAGAAATGTACCGCTTTCTGAAAAAAAAAAAGTCATCTTGAGGTTTTTAGGGTTTTTAGGGGTATATATTTTCTGTAGAAACCTTGAGCTGATTCCCTTAGCTGATATCAAAATTGCTGTTTATGGTATTGTACTGTTTCTAGTGCTGCATGCAATACAACTGTGTGTTCTCCAGGAAGATGGGGAACCGTATTTGGGAAAATTAAACAGCAGTAATGCTGACAACTGCCTGTCATCAATAACCACAGCTGAATTAGTTCTGAAATGTTAAAGAGACTCTTCCTTTATCATCCCCATGAGAATTCTTCTGGTATTTTCATATCAGTCCTTCATTCTGTCTTTCAATAAGGGATTTTAAAGTTTCCTCATTCTTCTGAGACACACTGCTCTTTGAGACTGTAGAAGAGCTGTTTTTATCACACAAAATTTAAACTTTTTAAAGTGAGAAATTGTTCGAACCGTGAAATTGTTTTTGCAGTAGCACAAGATAGACAAGCGATAACTATGTTGAATCATCCATTCTTTATGTCATGCAGCAGGTTTGACAGTGCAATTAACTCCATAAGAAGAGATTTCTTTCTACAATAAGAATTTGTTTTATCTTTGTTCACAGAAATGGTTCAGTTTTATTCTCCTTACTTCCTGTCTCTTTCTTCAGCTGCAAAAATGATACTATAATATGATTGTCAAAACCCTATTTTTCTCTTTTAACAGTCTGCATTGAACTGCAGTCTTCAAGAGTGGGGTGGGTTTTTGTTTGGATTTTTTTGGGAGGGGGTGAAGGTATGTTTGTGTTTTTTGTTGTTATTAGTGTTTGTTGTTTGGGGTTTTTTCTGTGTCTTTTTTTTTTTTCTTTTTTTTTTTTTTGGATTTGGTTTTGGTTTTAATTGCTACATCTTTTACTAGAAACAGCCAAGAGACATATTTTTAGTACTTATGAGTTTACCATATTGCTTCTTTATGTGGTCTCACGATGAGCCAATCTACAGAAAATCCATATCTCATGGTTTTATAACATGAAAAAGAAACCAGAAGAATATATTAAAAAAAAGAAAAATTGTTTAATTATCAACAGGACCTCCTTATGGTAGAATGGAGACAAAACTAGTCTCTGCTAGTAATTTCCCTAACATATTGCAATATTAACAAGGCTTGACAATGTCAACAGTATTCTTTAAGGGATTTTTCTGCTTTGGATAAATTTTGTGCAGGTTTTCTGTGTGTGAGTGTGTAAAATTGTGATCTTTGGTTTTTCTGGAAAATTATGAGTATTAGACTCTTAATTTTAGCATGAATGGCTAGAATAGTCCCATACAGTTGCTGCATGTTAACTTTTGTTCTTTGATCAAACATCAGTCTTAAGCTATTCATAAAATCAAGCAAGAAAATAGATATATTATTTCTGTTTTTGGCAAAATCAGGTTTGTCCAAAAAACAAGCTATAAAAAATTACAGTAACATTTTCTAACAAAAAAAAAAGAGATATTTTGTAAACTGCCTTCTGGTGATAGTGAGGATGAAAATAACAAATAATGATGGCAATCAATTAAAGTTGTTAAATAGCATTAGCTTTTTCCCCCTGCTTTAATTTTAATCTATTTAATTAAATCTTTTGTAAATAATTAGCAAATCAAAAAGATTTCTTTTGCATAGATTGCAGAAACATTTTTAATTTCAATATTTAAAAACTTGTTTACATTTTACTCAAAACTACAACTTCAGCTCAAGCCATCTTCAGCTGAGGTACTCTAGCAGTGCTGAGCTTAATGGCTGAGAGTTTTTTGGTTTTTGAGAGGTTAAGTCTGTAAGTAGGATCTAAGGTGGCTTTAATATTTCCTTTGCTACTTCTCAGCTTTCTTGGCTGCAAAATTTATGTTGCACCTGCTGTACAAACTCATGTTCAGAGATCTGTAGTGAGGAGGTTGCTGTATGTCCAATTGTAGAGGTGACCACCTAAAATCCCTCTCTACTCTTCACAAAAAGGTCTGTCCATGTCCCTCCTCACACTGCCTTGCTCCCATCACACAAGCAGTCTGTGAAAGGTTGATGCAAAGGTACGGAACTAACTACAACACCAGGAGGGCTCAGCTTGCTTTTCCAGCCTTTAGAATATATTAAACCTTCCCATGAAGTGTGTAATGGTCTCCCAAGCATGCTGAAAATTTAGTGTAACAAATCAACACCTTTTTGTGAGTAGGAAAGCATGGGAAAAAAATCCTTCTGGTGACAGAATAAAAGAGGGAGCTGTCACTGTCTTAAAAAGGCATTTCCATTTTATGATGTCACAATAGTTTGGTCATAGGAACACAGTACATTTCTAATAAAAATTCTAATTTGTTTCTAATAAAATTATTTTATTAAACATTAAAATATTTCCCTGTGTAAATATTCATGCTTTTTTATTTCTGTATTTAGTATATAAATATTTTGTGTTGGTCTTTGCTTAAAATCTACTTTGAGTTCCACCTACTTTAGTTTATACTTTTTACTATGGATAATAATCTTCTCTGTCTCAAATTTTTATGAAAAGAGCTGTGTGCAATACTTTATTTTTTTTCCTAACATTCATGGACAATGTAGTATGCCTTTTTACACAATGTTTACATTTGGTGCAGGTAACTCCTATACTGTTGTAAAAGATGTACAATATTACTTATTATATGTATATCACATTTTAATAACACTTGCAAAAAAGTGCTAAAATTTGATTTTATTAAAAGATCTCATTCTAGGTTGTTCAATTTGTCCTGCACTTGCAATTAAAAGATCATTTTCCTTCCATGTTTACATGCTCTAGGTTAAATTTTGTCAAAATTAAATAACAAATACATTACTTGAAAAAAATCAGTCTTTTTCTTGAATTTGTTGCAATATTATTTTTCAGTTTACTTTCAAAGAATCAAAAGGGCTAGATTAATTTGTTTGTGAGATAACATAATATGATCCACTAATTGAAGGATTTTGGATATTTCCAAGCAGGGTAGATATTAGAATGACAGAAACTTTTGTGTGCTAAACTTTTTTGTGGGTTGACTTCTTGTGGTTTCTTCATAGCATTTTGTAGACACTGGCCATTTCCGTAATCAATAGTAGGGGTATTAAAATAAGAAAATGTTTTTTTTTCTAGTAATAAATTTAGAGTTTTATGTTTTTTGCCAGTGCATTCTAAGCAGTTACTCTAGATTTCTGTTCAGTGTATTTACACTACAGAATTCAACATACACCACTGGTGCTGCACTGTGGAATATTTGACTGTGTTCCAATATTGCTTTTGGATAATTTTGGACTGCAATATATAGGCCTGTCTGAAATTCAACATGGTCTTACAGGTTAATTTTCTAAAGCAGAATTTGAAAAAGGTTTTCCAACTTGTTTTCCCATTGTTACTCTTCATGATGATCCCTGAGCAACAAATTCCAAATGTCTGTTCTTCACTTGAGCCAGTTTGCAGAGGATTGCAGAATCTCTCTTCCATAATTAACTCAGTTTATGCAAGGGAGAAAATGAACCATCTGGCATTGTATATTGATGCTTCTTATGTGTGTAGAAGCTCTGACAGACTCAGAGGTTCTAAGAGATAAAATTAATCAATACATTCTCCTGAAAGAAAATGTTAAACTTTAATCTTGATAACACTTACTCCCATTTGCCACAGGTCCTCTGACTAAATGAAGAGAACTCAAGACACTGACTGGTGCCTTGTGTTCTTACAACACACTACAGAGGAAATTGTACAGAACAGATACTAACCATTTTGCATACGTTGGGGTTTCTCAAACATAATTGCATAACAAGAGAACTCCAGAAAGGGAGATGTTTGGAGATATCGTCAATATATTGTCGATAAGGAAGTCAGAAAGATTGTGCTGGGATGCAACTTATCACATTCCACATCACCGTCTCCAGCTGGTCCATGTCCTTCTTATGTGGGGGGTTCCAGAACTGGACACAGTACTCCAGGTGAGGTCTCACGAGGGCAGAGTAGAGGGGGAGAATCACCTCCCTCGACCTGCTGGCCACGCTTCTTTTGATGTAGCCCAGGATGTGTTTGGCCTTCTGGGCCGCAAGATCACATTGTCGGCTCATGTTGAGTCTCTCATCCACCAGCACTCCCAAGACCTTCTCCTCAGGGCTGCTCTGGAGCCACTCTCCGCGCAGTCTGTAGTTGTGCCTGTGATTGCCCCGACCCAGATGCAGGACCTTGCACTTGGCCTGGTTGAACACGGTTGGCATGGGCCCACCTCTCCAGCTTCTCCATCTCTTCATCCTCCTGACACTCACCCTCAACACATTTACAGACATTAATGAGGTCATGCTTCAGTCTCCTCTAAGCTAAAGAGATCCAGCTCCCTCAGCCTTTCTTCATAAGGAAGGTCTTCCACTTCCTTAATCATCTTGGTGGCCCTTGTGCTGAACTCTTTCAAGGAGTTGTATGTCAATACAATATTCCAGATGTTGTCTCACCAGGGCAGAGTAGAGAGGGAGAAGGACCTCTCTTTACCTACTAGCCACCTCCCTTCTAATACACCCCAGGATGCCATTGACCTTCCTGGCCATGAGGGCACATTGCTGACTCATGGTCAACTTGCTCTCCACTGGGGCTCCCAGGTCCCTCCCACCTGCACTGCTCTTCAACTGGCCAGTCCCCAACCTATACTGGTCCCTGGGGTTGTTCCTCCCCACATGCAATACCCTACACTTGCCCCTGTTAAATCTCATTCATTTTCTCCCTGCCCAGCTCTCCAGCCTGTCTAGATCTTGTTGAATGACAACACACCCTTCTGGTGTGTCAGCCACACCTCCCAGCTTTGTGTCATCAGCAAACTTGCATGTGTCAGCCACACCTCCCAGCTTTGTGTCATCAGCAAACTTGCTGACTGTGCACTCTATTCCCTCATCCAGGTCATCAATGAATACATTGGACAGTACTGGTCCCAGTACCAACCCTTGAGGGACTCCACTAGTTATAGGTCTCCAGCCAGACTGTTCCATTAATGACAACTCGATGACTTCTTCCCTGCAACCAGGTCTCCATCCACCTCACTACTCTACCCTCCAGGCCACACTTCCTCATTTTGTCCACCAGGATACTGTGGCAGACAGTGTCAAATGCTTTACTGACATACAGAAAAGCCACGTCCACTGCCCTACCATCATCCATCCACCTAGTTATATTGTCATAATCCTATTAGTTTAAATAGGTTAGTCAAACTTGACTTCCTCTTGATAGCACCATGCTGACTACTGAATGAAACTTTTACTTTTGCAATTGCACTTACTGATGAAAACTTCCTCTAAGATAAGAGTTAGACAAAATGCTCTTTTCTGTTCATGAATTCTCTTAGGAATTTCTTTGGTTGAGCAAGAGCAACAAAAACGTTTATTTATATTCTAGATAAATTCTTTCTTCCCATTCTTTCCTCAACTTCTGAAGGTCTTTCTTTTCTGCTCTTCTTCTGACATTTACACATTTTTTTGCTTTTTCCCTCAAGCAATCTGCTTGTGTATTTTTTTCTTGCTTTGAATAATCTCCTTTTTTCTGTGACACTCTCTGTTTTCTTTATAATTTACTCTTCTCAAAATACTCACCCAATCATCTTCAGTTTTAAACCATTTTTAAAAACAAAGTAAAAATATTATTAATTTATTTCAATAGATAACAATAATATACTTTTCAGCCAGCTGCATGTTACTATGGATCATGTATTTTATTCTCTAATTGCTTCTTTACCATAAATCACCATATCAGGGGAAAAAAAAAATCAAGTTTATGAGTCAGCTTGCTAAAAAAATGAAGACTATTTCCTTAGTTCAGAAAACCCTTCAAAGACAAGAAAAACAGAATATAATTTTATCAAGTTCCATGTAATCATGAAATGGTTCATTAATAAATCTGTCATGCAAATTGTTCCTAGGGGTATATTTGTGAAAGTGCTTTGCTGAGACATTTGTAGAAGAGATATTATTGTGGATTAGTAAATTTACTAAAGCTTTTTTTATATCCAGAAATGTAAATTTGCCTGCAGCCTCTCCATGAACTGTCATGTGAGAGAGATGAGTCTGTTAAGCTGCTCATTCACCTTCATATTATTGTAGGGACTGCTAATAATATTTGTGGAAAGCTGATGCTTTTATAAGTGTACAAGCCAAGGTGAACTTACAGTTCTTGTCAAACAAAAAAAGGAAATATATCATCCATCCTCTAGACATCTTGCAAGATCTGAAACTGAAATTGTTTTTTGAAGTTAAACCACTCCACAAAAGGGAGGAAGAGCTTCCAACAAATGTGAAACGCTAAATATTACCTTGCCATCATAGAAGTAGAAGATCAGTCTGAGACAAACAGCTGTATCCCATGCAAAATTACAACATTTAGCATCTCTTATTTGGGGTACCTTAGAGTGAAATTAAAATTTAAAATTTCCATCTGTGTTTACAAATAAAATATGTTGACAGAAAAGAGTGATTTCCCATGTTTTCAAGAAGAAATAGAAAAGCACTAAAACAAAAAGACAAAATGGAATTTACCTGTATATTGGAGACATAAAAAGTCTGACCTTCATTTTGCTATTGCTTCTTACTTTCTTTAGTTCTTATAACTTTTTCTGAGTGAACAGATCTTTTTCTTGCAAAAAGCTGTACCAAAAGAAAAGACTGTGTTTTTTGATATATAATCATTTATATAAGCTAAAAGATTTAACATGAAAGTGTGATATCCTTTTTTTCTTTTTTTCCATCCTTATAAACAATATAGGTTCTTTTGTGCAGCAGCCAGGCTGTCTACTGTTGTCTTTGGTTTCTGTTTGTAGTTGTGTAAGACCTTGAAAAGGCAGATAACATTGTTCGTAAAAGTACTACACACTCAACAAGGCTGCGGAGCTTTAGCATGTTTCATGCTTAGGAGGTTACAATGCCTATGAAAGAGTGATTTCATAACAACAAAACTGAAGTTTGGAGAGATTTCCACTGAGATGAATGACTTAAGAGAGCAGGTAGAACAGCACCTTTTGGAGGACAAGGTCAAGTTGAAATGTTGTCAAGGCTGTATGAAGTGAGTCTTTGTAGCTGAATGTAAGCTAATCTAATTGTACTTTATTATTTTTGTGTGTTAAAAATCAGTTTTCTTCATAAGATATTTTTCCCAATTCAGCTGAAGAGTTTGAAGGGAACAGGAATTATTAACAGATGAATTGCAAATATAAATTTAGTAAACGTTTAAAAAGTACTGAAAATGTGTTTTGGATTTTTTTAATGTCTTCCCTTCTCCCCCTCCCTTTATGTTTTTAAAGAAGGAAAATGTTACTTGTGTTTTGTGACAACTGATTATTTTTTATAGAACAATATATTTTAATGTTATGAATCAAAAAAATTTCTCATTTTGACTATGAGTTTTAAAGCATATGTTAAACTAATTATTATATTACCTGTTTAAAGAAGAACATAGGAATATATTTATTCATAGAATGTATATTTGCAATGGAATGGCTGGACGTGGAATATATCCCTAATATTTTTCCTGTTTTTCTTCTATATTCCAGTAGCTGCCTTCTGAGGATATTAACAATCAATTAGTAATACTACTATGAGAACATCAGGAAGATTTTTAAAGGTCATCTTACGTGAAAAATGTATTTGTTCATGAATCAGTGCTGTAGTTTTATCTTTCCAAAGGTTATTAACCATGCAATTGTAACCAAATTTAAAATCAGGAAAATTAGAAAGTAACTTGGAAAAATACCAGTCAGGTTCTGAGTTTCTGCCATACTTTATATGTGTGTTTTGAGATTACATGGCAGATCATCTACTTGGGACATGTACATATGGTGGAAGATATAAAAGCTGGTACAAGAGTGGGACCAGTGCTAAAGTGTCTTTCTTTAATTTAGCATTTCAAGTATGCAGAATATTAATCAACTTTATGACATTGTACTTTTGTCTAAAGAATGCTAATTTTATAGCATTTACTGTTTATAACTCTGATTTAGTATAGTGTCTAATAATGCATGATTCCATTATGATTGTGGTTAAATAATTTTGCCACTAGTTTGACAGATAAATTTGGAAAAATTAAAATTTTAAACAATTTAAATTGCTACAATACTTATACTCAATATTAACTGTCTGAATTTTCACAGTTTGCTAAATGTGGATTAAAAATATTGTTGGAGTTACCAACCAAAGCATAGAGGGAGGGGACAGAACAGTGCAGCACTGAGTGGTAGTATAAACAGAAGACTAAAATTTTACTTAAATAATAGCATTTATCAATCTTTTCCCATCTCATTACTACAAAGGGAAAATATTTTTCACTCTGCACTGAATGACCAAATTACCTCTGCCACAAATCATTAAGTTAAACAACTTACAGGTTTTTAGATTGATCTTCAGGTCTTTCATATTTGAAATTTTTTGTCTTCTTTCTATATGGATGGAATTTTTCAGAATTCTTTATTCAGTGCATACTATGAACATTACTGATATTCAGGCTTTCTTTCTTTAAATCATAAAAAATGTAAAAAACTTCTGCATCTGTCACTTCACATCCATGGTGAATATCAGAAGCAGTTATGATACACTGTATGTTTCCATACTGCTTCCAAATGTCCTTTTAAAAGAAAATTGTCTTTAGGAAAATGTCAGCTACAGCAGCCTTTCAAGGATGGGTCTAAAATTTTGGCAAGAGTGTTGCAAACATCTGCAATGTTTGAACAGAAATTGCAGTTGGATTGTACAATTACAAACTAAGTATTTTATAATATAGTAGAATTGGGTTTTATCATATATTCCCATGCTAATATTACATATTATGACAGGATATATAGCAAAAAGGTGAACTATTTTTGAATATGTAATTTTAGTTTCAAAATACTGGAGTTTCTTGGACAAGGACCCTATTCTAAAGGGTTGTGTTGAACATTTATGTTACTTTCAACAATAGAATTAAAAACAAAAAGACTCTGGAAAAAATACATGAGAAAATGCTTTAAGTTTCTCTGCTAAAGTGAATATCCTAGTTTGAACTTACTTTCAGTTTTTATTTCCTATAAGCAGTTCCAAAGTAGTCCACCTAGTTGAATTTTTCTAAGCATTAACTACAGTTGAAGAAGACTGTTATCATTTACCAGAGTTAATAATTATTATTCTTTGCACCTGTGATGATTATGGTGTGTATAATATTGAATGAGTAATTTGTTCTTTGGTGGCAGTTTAAAGAGAATATAATATCTGCAGATACTTTAGGACTACAAATGAGTTAGATCCTTCCTCAGAATGTCCTGGTTGTGGCTGTGATATAGTTAATTTTTCTTCCTAAAAGCTGGTAAAGTGCTGTGTTTTTAATTTAATATGAAATTAATGTTGATAATACATTGATGTTTTAGTTGTTGCTAAACAGGTTTTACAATTAAGTGAAAGACTTTTCAGCTTCCAGGCCCTGCCAAGAAGGGAGCTGGGAAGAGGCACAGCCTGAGCAGCTGACCCAAACTCTCCAAAGGGATATTCCATATCATATGACATCTTTTTCCATATATAAGCTGGGAAACTTGGCTGGAAGGGCTGTGTTTTAGTTACTAGCTGAGGACTGGTCAGTGGGTGATGACCAATTATGCTGTGAATCACTTGTTTTGTATATTTCTTCGTTATTATCATTATTATTTAAAATAACACAATACAATATAGCGTAACATAACAGGATACAATACAAAATAACATAACACAATATAATACAATGTAACATGACATAAATGTTATAAGCATGATAATATTATTTTTCTGTCGTATTAAACTGTTTTTATCTTCACCCAGAGTTTTACTTTCTCCCATTCTCTCCCTCATCCCACTGGGAGGTGAGAGTGAGCAAATGGTTGTGTAGTTGTTACTGCTGTCTCCTGGGTTGAACGAAAACACAAGACCACAGATTTTGAAACTGTCTGCCCTATGTTGTATTCTCAATGTTTTAATCCCATGTAGTTATCTAGTAATTTTTTTTTTTTTTCTGGGATAAGTCCCAATTGTGTTTTTCTGCTAAGTAAGAATAAAATTAGTCAAGCTGTTTTTGTGTTATAAGTCATTACCCCAAATATGAAGCTACTCTGTAAACATACTGATTGGCATAGTAAATACTTTATACAGATTGCAAGGGTTCACAGGGAGCTGTAGCCCAAATGATCCTGTATGGAAGAGACAAGAAGGAGGGAAATGAATCTGAAACTGTTGAATGTCAAGGTGAAGTATCAAATATGTTTTACATTAACTTTTGCAGCTCAGAGAGGTAAGAGAAGATTTTGTTTAATGCACGTGTTCTTCAAACCATAGGAAGGAAGCTGCGAGCCTTATGTGGCTCATTAAGTTAGGATGGAATTAGAGAAGTGATCACTGTGTTAAGTACCGAGGTGGTCATTACCACCAGTAGTCCTCTTCAAGCAGAAGAGTTGTGCTATGGTCAAGGATTCCCATTCCTCTCTATGGAGGGAGCAACTGGTTTGCACAGATAACAAAGTGGGGGCAGGCAGTAGAGGCAGGCAAACTTAGGTAATTATCTTCCTGATTTCTGTGATTCCAGACTGGTAGAACTGTTCTGAGGAGTTGCAGGTTTTTGGATGACAGATAAATCCTGATTCAGAAGAGCTTGGGGGCTGGACCAAATTATTCAGAAAAAAAAAAAAAATAATAAAAAAAAATACCCACCTCACAGTTTTGGGGGTCTGAATTAGTTCAGCCCCATTAATATGATCCTCCTCGGTCCTAGATGTATCCAAGCTGCTGGGAACCAGATGCAGTTGTACAGTCTGTTGAATCTTTAAACTTCTAGTGTTATTTAAGTAATGCTGTTTGTTTTCTAACTGTAGCAAGAAGGGTACAAATATCTAGTAGATGTTTTTGAGATGGTTTAAAATCTGAAAACCTGTCACCTTGATCTGAGTATAAATTTGAAACATGTCTTCAGGATGTCCTAAAGGGAAATTCATATCAACCAGTGAGAGAATCTGGAACAATTCAAAGCACATGAGCAAAGCCCTCCAGAGAGAATTTAATGTGTGATATAAGGGTAAAAGGGAAAACTCCACTGATTATTTGAATCAGAGACAGTTTTTGTGTTAGTAAGCCGGTTGGTTTGGATTTGTGTGGCAAGGTTTTGGTAGTTGAGAGCAAGGGTGCCGCAGAGTGTGAGTGGTGCTGCAGGGGTGGCTTCTGTCAGAAACTGCTAGAGGTTTCCCCTAGGTCCAACTGAGCCAACATCAGCCAGCTCAAGGACAGACTCACCAATGACCAAAACCAAGCCACTAAGCAATAGTGTTAGTGCTTCTGTGATATTTAAAAAGGGAAAAAAAAAAAAAACCCAATGCTGCAGGTTTTTTGTCACCAAACAAAGGAGTGAAAACATATCTGAAACTTTGCAGACACCAAGGTCAGTGAAGAAAGGAGGGGGAGGATGTGTGTCAAGTGCAGGAGAAGAGGTTCCTCTGCAGCACATGAGGAAGGCTATTGTGAGGCACGTTGTCCCCCTGCAGCCCATGGAAGTTGGTGAGGACAAGAGTTTCTACATGCAGCCCATGGAGGACCCCATGCTGAAACATGAAGGAGGCTGTGAGCCAGTGGGAAGCCTGCACTGGACCAAGCTCTTGACAGGACCTGCAGCCTGTGATGAAAGGACCCCAGGCTGGAGCAGGTTTTCTGTCAGGACTTTCAGTGGGGGACCCACACTGGAGTAGGCTGTTCCTGAAGGTCTGCACCCCATGGAAGCCACACTGGGGCAGTTCATGAGGAACTGAAGCCCTTGTGGAATAAGTCAAGTTGGAGAAGCTATTGGAAGACTGTCTCCTGTGTGTGGGACCCCATTCTGGAGCAGGAGTGTGAGGAGTCCTCCCACTGAGAAGGAAGGACAAGTTATGATGAACAGGTGATTCTGTGAACTGACCACATCCACCACGCTGTCTCCTCCTGTGCAATTGGGGTAGAGGAAGTAGAGAATTCAGGAGTGAAATTGATCCTGGGGAGAAGGGATGGGGGTGGGGCGGTGCTTTAAGATTTGGGTTTAGTTTTCATTATCCTACTCTGTTTTCCTTGGGTAATAAATTAGAATAATTTTATTCTGTGTTGAGTCTGGTTTGACTGCAACATTAGTTGCTGAATGATCTCTCCCTGTCCTTGTCTCAACCTGTAAGCCTTTCACTACATATTTTCTCCCCTGTCAGGCTGAGGAGGGGAGTTGGTAGAGTGACTTTGGTGGGCATCTGGCCTCCAGCCAGGGTCAAACCACCACACTGTTGGAAAGAAATGCTTCTGTTAATACGAAACTATATTCTAAAGGACCAGGGTTTATACAGAAATAGAAGGTAAAAACAGAAATCATGTCTCTCCTTTATTGCTCTTGAATGTATATGAGACAAAAAATTGTTTCTCTTTTTTTCCCATACCTCAACAATCAGATCCTTGAATCTGAGATTTAATAACTCAGAAACATCAGGACCTAAGACCTCATAGAATCATAGAATGTCTAGAGTTGGAAGGGACTCCCAGAGGTCATCTAGTCCAACCCCCCCACAAGAAGCAGGGACACTCCCAACTACATCAGGTTGCTCATGGTCTCATCCAACCTGGCCTTGAATGTCTCCAGGGATGGGGCATCCACCACCTCTCTGGGCAACCTGTTCCAGTGCTCCACAACTCATCTGAAATTAACATATGTGTACAAAATCCTCTGGTGGAAATCACAGGAAACATTTTAGAAACATATCTCCCTGATATTATGCTGTAAGGGTTTTATACAGGTAACATCTGTGAACTTCTCAGAGATTTCCATGATTTCACCAACTATTTGCATATGAGCATAGAGTTATTCAAATACAATAACTTTTGTGAAGTATTTCAGTTTAGACTGTATATGTTTCTCAGAGTTTTTAACCCTTCTTCTATTCATATATCTACTTATTACTTTGACTGTTTAGTTTAGTAATATTTATTTTAATTTGTGCTTCTGTCATCTGTAACTTGACTTTTCATATCCTTAGTCCCAGCGTATTTTTTCCTTGCCTTGTTTACAATATTAGTTTCTAACCAGTTGTTGTGAAACTGTAAAAAGACATGTTTGAGAGACTGCCTTATGGCATAAAGTTAAATATAGCAGCTAAACTCAAATACAAGACTGAAAACAATTTTATGGCTTAATTGCCTCATTAAAGTTTGCTATGAGCTGTGGAATTCAAACTTTCTGAAAATGTCTTTGAAGATACTTTTTTCATTAATCATGCAGAAGCTTTTAATAGAATGAATTTATTAAGGGGATGTTTGGCAATGTAATAGATCTCATACTATGTAAAAATTCCATTTTCCTTACTCAGCAACAACTGTAAATGCTGAGAGCACTTAATCTATCCCATAGATACTTGAAAAAAAGGAAAACACAGTTCTTTCAAATACCTTAGAATCTCAGTGTGAGAACTTAATGTGGAAATTCCATCTGGAAATTACAAGACCAGATGGTTGTATAAATCCCAGCAGAAAATATACATCTGTCACTTTTTTTTTTTATAACTGGTTCTATTTGAAGAAGGATTTATTTAATCAGCTTGGCACATCATTTAGTTTGTCATTCCTATCAGCCTGTAGCCCGTAGCTCTCTTTGTACTAAGTCCTCTTTCATTTGTAGAATGCAATGGAGGTAGTAATTTCTCTAAGCAGATGCACGATGACTTGATATAAATTGTTTCATGCAGAAGCATGATGAAGAAGAGCAGATGAAAATAATTAAGCAAAATTCTTTAATAAGAATACTTTATACAAACTCTACCTAGATTATGAACTTGCCTGTCATACCTCTTCTCTCCACTGTATAGATGTTATCTAGAAAATGCTTTAGCAGGGTAATAGAATTAAACAAATTGACCTGATGGAGTTCCATTTACTCTAGAGTTCATGATATTTCATGAACCTTAAGGAGCAAAAATGACTTCTGAATCCAAAGTCCATCAAAATTCGAATGTGAACACATGCAAAAGTACTAGTAAAAATGATGAGGTGCGTGGACCTTATTGAATTTTCGATTATAATCTGTGTGACAGGTAACTGAACATATAGTCTGTAGACATTTTGGATCAGTATTTTTGAGGTGAATGTACTTCAGTTGTCCCTGATTACTTCGCTTTGGTTCACATCATGGAACAGACTTATGAAGCAGGACTTGTTTTTTTTTTTTTGTCAATGAACTAAAACCAAAATTTGACATCCAGGAATGTACGAAATTAATTAAAACCCAAAATGGTTCACTGGAAAAGACTAGAGTTTACTCAAAGTTATACCTTCTTCCTTAAAGTTACAGAAAACATCAGTCCATCCTCAAATACAAATTGTTTTTCTTTACATACTGCTCCTACTACTGGACAACATTATTTGACAGTGCAGATATAAGTTTAGCCTTTTCAGTAATTTACAATTTTTACAATATTACTTCCTGGAGAGAGCAGATATTTTTGGACCTAATAATAATAAAACAAAGGTATCTCTGACAGCAATTTCTCATAAAAATCTACTGATTCTGGTTTTGTCCCAAGACATTTAAATTAAATATAAAAAGGATGGCACACAATGCTAATTTAATATAATAATTCTTTCTATAAGGAAGGTTTTACTGTGTAACTGTGTGTCCAAACAAAAAATTGTTCTCAGTATTAAAGTTGATGTATTTTTCAGCATTTATTAATTATTAACTGGAATTTTTAAAATAAATTAAAGAAATAAATGGATCAATTTAATAGAAACAAAGACTAAAAATTGTGCGTGAATGATATACTCTTCCTTTTTTAACAAACGGTGACTGTTTTCTTTTGATCTATAACCTATAAGTCATCAAGAGTACATCAAGAGTACACAAAGAATATTTAAATTGGTGTTTTAATTTTATTCCCCCTTTCCTCCCCCCCAAGATTTTGGTATTGCCAGTCCATCAACTGTCTTCCAGGATCAAAAATTTGCCATATGTTTAACATCAGATAACCCTAAAGGGAATGCTAGGAGAGCTGCCCAGTGCCTTGATATTAACAAAAGGCTGCTCACTAGGAGACAACAGTACACAATGTAAAGTATATAATGGAAACAAATTGTGTCATATATATGTTAATTACCTAGTGTATTTTCACAAATAGGATTCAATTTTTAAAATTGTCCTTTATTATTGCAAATTATTTAAGGAGACTGCTGTCAGGAGAGAGCAATAACTTTCATTATTTGCCACAATTATAACTCTTCCTATAATGGTATAAAAAGTAGCCCTCTTAATGATAGAGCTTTTAATCTGCAGAGTCAAAGCTTTCTTATTATTTTTGTCATTATTTCATATGTTCTCATCTGATGAAAAAGAAATAAATCAGTTCTGAATACATTGTACCTATCTTGGTAAACAGGATGAGTGAATGATTAGAAAATTAAAAGCAAATCTATTCTTTCCAAGAAAGTACTTAAAATGGAACACACACATAGAAAAGGAAATTAATCTGAAGATGCTACTAATAAATTAAAGATTTCAAATGAACAGGTTCAGTGAAGTGGTGCAAACAGTTTTCTAGCTTAGGAACAGTGTTCATTGTTCCTATTTTTTTAATTAAAAGACTTGAGGAGGTGTCCATGCTGGCCAAAGGCTTCAGATTTTGTTCAGTAGTATGATAAGTGAACTTACCTTGGCCTGCAGTCTTGCCAAGGGGAGCACACTGATGGAAAGAATTCTATCATTCCTCCTTCATTCTTTCTGAGAGATCAACATTACCTGATTCCCTTAAAGCATATTCACTTGCATCTTCTTCCACTTTCACTCTGTTTTTATAGTTACTGGCTCTTGGGCTATTCTGTGTGTCCAGCTAGCAGACAATATTTAGAAAAAAGTTAATATGACTGATTATGTTGTCATTCATAATGATAACTCTTTAATAATACGTGTTTTAAGGTAAAAGGACATTATTAAAAGTAGCTAGTTAAAGAGATTGATAGCTCCTGGAGAGATAGGATAGTCCTGGGTGGGGCCTTTTCTCAACAGCTGTACACACTTGGTTTAATTGCTTACAAGTTTTGTACTTCTCACCCGCAAAGAAAAAAGTACAGTACCAAAAAAAAGACAGTACCAGCTCTTTGTGCTTCAAATCATATGTTGTTTATCAGATAGAACCTGCCAAGGGCAGTCAAACGGGCAAGCTATCTTTATTTTGTCTCACACAGCCTAATTTTTTTAATATTTGAAAATAATTTTCTGCTTAGTTTGTCTTAAAGTGGCTGTCTTCTAACAGGGGCAAAGATTATGTGAATAGATGCTCTGGACAACCTAATGGACCTTAATGGAGGGTTATTTGTATGATTTAAGTATTATGTTTTATATCTGAAAATTGGGAATGTAGACAAAGATAAGTATCCATATGATTCACTAATCAAGGAGCTGCAGCTTCAGACAAATTGTCATACATCCTGAAGAAAGCTCTCAGGTATGTAAGGAAGTTGCTCCTGAAGACACACATGTCCCTGTGTCAGTTTCTGAGCTAAGAGTGGATGCTTCATGATTGAAGGGGACAATATTTTATAGATGGAAAAATAAAGAAAAAATATTTTTCTCCCTTCCTTAAAAACAGTGGTTGCATGTTAAAAATATCTGTGTTGATTTAAGAAAGCAGATTTCCCAAAACCAAAAAACTTGAGAATTTTGGACATAACAATGTAAGGGAGGAAAAGGTATGCAAAACTTTTTATATCATCCATTTATGGTGATGAGTAGTTTAGAATTAAGTAGTGGATACTTGTGTTTCGTTAATCATTGCTTTTCCTTTCACCTTAGTACAAGAGCTCAAAGGAATGGTTGCAGCCATGAGATTTTTCTTTCAACAATTTTGGGTAGACCTTCCTAAATATAGGACTTATTTGAATTTAGTGTGGTATTTATAAGTAAGTTCTTTGTCCTTTTATACTCAAAAGTAAAACATTTTTAATTCATCATCCACATGAATGTATGGTATACTTTTCTCCAGATGTGTACTATGCTTATAATTCTAAAGGGTTTAGGAAAGGGCACATATTTTGGGTAATTTCTTAGGGACCTTGGTAGATTTTAAGTCAAATATGGCATAGAAATTTCCCCAATTCTTTGTTCTACTGCAAATTAGCTGTGTCTACAGTCAGTCTGTCTTTTCAGTATCAACCAATGAATATCCCCCAAACCCTAACACCTGTGCAACCCTTTTAGGGCTAAATGAACAAAGGAAATATGGACGTGGCTCACAGTTTTCTGACTGTTTCCCTGACTTTGTATACATCTTTATAATTTCATTGTTCTGTTTGGTGATCATAGCTGACAGTTGAAACATCTGAAAATCACGTTGTCTGTCAATAAGGAAAATATTTTTCTCACATTGCTCCTATTTAAAAGGTAGTGATTTTGAGTTCAGTCAACACTGATCTGGAAAAACTGTACATAAGTACAGTGAAACTCTCCTGAGGTGATTGAAATGCCTCTGTGTTTCATAGCTGGTAGAGTTTACTAACTTGCCAGTATTCCTAGTTTGAATATATAGTTTGAAGGCTGCATCATCCATCTTCATTGGTCAAACTTGGTGTTTGTAGCCTGTAGTAGACTAAAATAAACAACCAGTGTTGCTTTTAAAACAAAGATCTCTCTGAGGGATCCCAGCGCTACCAGAAGGTAGTATTCAGAATGTAGGCACTGGCAGTCTTCTGCCATGGGATGTTTATAACTCTGAATGACACCATACAGATTTTGAGTTAGAGGAGGCATCCCAGAGCAGCTCTCTGTACTTCCACTGCCTGGTAGTGTTTATCACTTGTCCCCTTGCTGACTCCCTCCCCCCATGTCAATCTCCTGCCCCCCAAAAAATAGAAATAGGCACAGTCACTGTTGCTCTCCAAGACTCTCACCAGACTCCCACACCCTGTCTGTTTAATTCTAGTGGAGGGAACTTAATACATCTGGTGTGTGTACTCATTCATGTAAGCTGTGCAAGTGCTCATCCCCTTTATTCCACCTATACTGGTCCTGCCATGTTAATTTTGCCACCTTTAGGTATCTGATAGTAGTAGTATTGTAAATGTGACATACCCTGATTTTAGGAATAACCTCACCCAGAGAGGTGGACTGCCTTGTCATATCACATAGCAGCAGTTTTTGCAATAGAAAATTTATATGAAAAAGTAATACATTTATTTATTAATTTTGCAGGAGTGAAAAAAGTAAAAAATCTTTGTTTTATGTATGAAGAGTTCCTTTGCAGCTGTCTGAAGATCCATAAATAAATGCTTTTATTATGCTGTGAACGAATAGGTTTTTTTTTGTTTTGTTTTTTTTTTTAGTGAGCATTGTGAACAAAGGCTGAAAGTCATGATTGCATCAGTACATTTATTATACATGCCACCTTCTGTGGACACTGCCGATTTTGCTGTGACAAGGTACTCTGTCATAATTTCCAGATACCTTTGAACATCAACAACTTGTGAACACTGACTAACTCTGCTCTCCAGCTTGTCAATCTGAGTAACTGCTGCCAGCTTAAATTCATCAGTCATAACATTTAGGTCATTAAAGTTAGGAAATCAGTCTTAATGCCAAGTCTTGCATTAGTTTTACATGTCACTCTTGTTGTGAATTTATTTTCGTGTCAGGGAGCTTCTGTTTAAATAGAGGCCAGTTTTTAATTATCTCTTGCTTCTCATGCGTAACGTACGTGAGTGTTAATTTAGTCATGCATTTCTTTACCTCATCAAGGTTATGTAGTGTTTGGAATATAAATATATGTGAAAAGTGATTGTTTTGGGCGTTACTCAAAAATGGCATTAGTCTTAGTTTTTTGAAAGACAATTATCTCCGTGGTCTTACTGAGTTAAACCAGCTGTGGTTTGTGATCATGCTGAAGTAGAGAAAATTCAGGTTAATGCATCAATTCCTGTGAGCTAGGGGGTGGGAATGGCTGGGGTGTGTGAGTTGTGCAGAACAGTTTCTATCAGGGAAGGAAGATACAGCATCGCTATTGTTCGAGCACTCTGTAGCATCAGTGTCATCTGTGTGCCAGCACACAGAAACTTAAAGCCTGAGCATCTTTTTCAGAGCAATCCAATCCTTGGGGCTCTTTTTAGTATGAAGTAGCTTTAGAAAACAGGAGGGTTTTTTCTTCTTTTTTATTTTTTTTATTTAAATCTGCTCTTAGACTATTTTACAAAGGCAGAAAAGAGTGAAGCAATTGGGATTTAAATACAATTCCCACCCCTCAGATAAAAATAAGAATTGCATCTGAAAAATTTAAAGATATATTTTTTATTTATTTCAGATCTGGTTATCTTTATATCAGGATATTATGATTTCATACCTGAATATTAAAGGTTATCTCAGAGTCCATTGTTTATTATTTGAAGTTAGAACTGGTCTTCCCCATGTGTGTAGATTTGTTTACTTACCATTTCATCATCACCAAGTCAGTCAATCTCATAAATTCTTTTTCCAGCTCTTCATAATAAGCTTTCTCTTTTATTACTGTTGCATCACTTTTCATTCCTTTCTCTGTGTTGTTTATGAATATATTGAATTGTAGAAGCCTTAACACAGTGAAATGGCAAAGACCATTATGTACCGCAAATAAAGTCAGTTTTCCTTCTGTCTTTTTCTTACCTCCTAATTACATATTTATTCAGAACTTTTCCTTATACCTACTGTTTCAGTAATTTCCTTAGAAGCCTCTGAAGGGCTTGGAACACCCTGGAAAACTTCTTTAGAGTCCAAGTAGACAAGATTTACCTCTTTGATAAATGCTTCCTTAGCATTATTGTACAGTAGATCCATTTTAGGAAACCTGTCAATACACTGACTATGACATATTAGGAACGTTAGAATATTTTTTTTAATTTTTTGCCAGTAATTTACGTTATAGCAATTCAATAACCATGGAGGTGTTGTTGAGAAGTGATGAAAGATTTTGAGAGCTTTAATTTGCCAGAGTAGATTAATGCAAAAAATCACCACACACCTCATTGGAATTTATGTATAAAGTTAAGAAAAGCTTAGAAAATGCTTAAAAAGGATTAAGGGAGGGAGGAGGGAAAATGAGGTTTATGTAAGCAACACTTACTTTTAAGGTTTATATGAGAATATTTTCAGTTCCTGTGGTTTTCTCTGGCAGTGTCAAGAGAAATGTGGTAGAGAATAGCTGCCTTGAGTGTAGCAGTAAGGAATATTAATTTAGCCACTTGTTTTCTGCTAACTAGGTCATAGATAGGTCTGTATTAGCTTAGCTGTTTTTACTGTGTTTTAACTTCTTTTTGCCTTATTTTTCTTTGCTTTATTCAATAGATATTGTTTCTTGTGATGGCTTTGCTTCAGTCGTGAGGTATGTTTTTTTTTTTCTTTTCAATTAATGACATTAGCGATATTTTCCTGAAAAATAGAAACTTTCTTCACGATATGTTGCATAAGATGCAACGTTTATTTGTTGAGGCAAAGTGTCAACACAATGAAGCAGGAAAACATTTTCAGGAAAGAGTCCTTTTTCTGGGATCTCAACAATATATTAATCTCTAATGTAATAGAACTGCATGCATTCCTTTGAAGCTCCAAAGAGTTTTCATTTCTAAAAATAACATAAAGAGGTGAGTACAGTTTTGAATTTTCTTCAATTGTTATTTAAACCTCACTATAAAATGTTTAATATTCTTGTGAAACTTGTGATTTAGATGCATTTTTCTCATATTTATTTCTTATTTCAGATACCAAGAAAATCACCATAAAAATGCATCTAAGGGAAAATGTAGTCACTGAGTGACTACTCAAATCTCAAGACTTCATTTTCCTGCCAAAGTCAAGTTCATCACAGCTTTGAACGAGCAGATCTGTCTTTTCATCTTAAGTTAGATTTTCAAATGGATTGGTCACGCTGAAAAACTATAATTTCTTATTACACCACCATAATTTCCTTCTAAAATAGTCTAAGAGGTGCAGTTTAGCGTACTTGGTGCAAATAAATAAATTATCTCTAATTCTTTTAATATTTTATCTGAACTGGCCATTTATGCTTGCCGCTGTCAAGTAAAAGATCAGTCTCAACAATGACCTTTTGGAGAACTGCATTTTTGGAAAAGATGTTTTCAAACCATGTTGAAAATTTTTATTTACAGTAAGCATAAGATTGTTCCATAAATTTAATGAAATAAAAATATCAATGGAAGTGATATCTAGTCTTTAATAATTAAGAGAAATGTTGATTAAGCTCTGGTGTTTATGTAGTACTGCACAAGGACTACACAGTACATCTTCCACAGGAATTAACCATGAAAGCACTTATCTGAAATTGCACAATAATACATAGCATGTATTTAGAGATAAAAGGACAACTTCATTTGAAAACCTTCTCTGGCTCATTGAGGAGAATTTTGCACTTCTACAGTTCTGTCTGTGGGCAATAACTGTTTGTGTTTTGTAATTCTCTGGTGAATCCTGTTTGAATTTTCTTAAATACCTTTTCTGTGTTTTAATTAATTTTTATGACTATGGAGCACAGATGGTCCTTTAGAAAGTGCTTGGTTCAGAGCATTTCAGAAGATGAGATGATTACCACTATACTGGCTAGCCATTTGATATTGTCACTTCCTCCTGAACTAATTAGCTCACATGCATGGCTTAATTGTTTGTTTGTTTTTGTGATGTTTGGGAAAAAAAGTTGCATTCCCAGTTCTGAAATTATTTTGGGTGTCATGTTTTGTGTAATCTGAAAGTTGAGGTGGCTAAACAAACCTTAATCTTAAATGGAAATAACACAATAATCAGAAATTGAGTTAAGGGTTTATGAAGAATGGGATTAATCCAAATTTGTGGGAGTAAATGAAGGAGGTAAGTGGCTTTAACAGGTTTGATCTGCAACCAGCCTTTGTTTCATGGACATTCCAAGGGGTGGTGCCATTACTGAGATAAGTAAATGGAAACCACTCCTGAAATGAGAATGTTGCACACAGATGGGTCAATTACACCTAAAAAATGTATTGGAATTCTGCAAGGTTTAAATGTTTTGGTTGTATATGGAGATAATATATCCAAGGTAAGAGCAGTTAGAACCATATAAGCTACACATTTTCACAGTTATGAGCTGAATGTTGGTAAAATTCCTTGTGAGTGAAATATTAAACATTATTTATAATGAAATCTATGTGCTTTATGCATTGATATGATAGCTTTAATGAAGGTGATTTTTTTTTTAACTTGCCAGTTTATAAACAGCCAGCAAAGAATAGGCTGATGCTGTACTCAGGATGCATCATGCTGTGGATCTAAACACTATAAAGTGCTTAATTTATTCTCTTTGATAATTAAACCACACATTAGAAAATTGCTTTTACAGAGCTGATAATGGGAACTAGATAGGTGGAAACAACTGAATGGAAAATTGCTTGAATGGCAAACAGGCATCTTTACATCAATGCCAGGTCCTTCCTCCCAATTTTCTGTATTGTTCATCCCTAGTTTTCCAATGGAACATTTTTGTTTGTGTGTTTGTTTGTTTTCCATTATATTCAGAGAATTTCGGGTCTGCATATTATTGTGAGAATTATTTCTGAAACCTTCCTAGTAAATATTTGCTTGGAGGAAAGGATATGCAAAAAATAATACTGAGTTCCTTAAAAAAATTGCACATAAAATAATAGCTTTAATAACTGGAAATAGATTTTAAAATCATCATTAAAGCTGTAATACTTGCTTTTACATGGTTGGTACCAACCTCTAGCACTTGACCTAAGGATAAACCAGTATCTTTTGAAAGAACCAGCTTTTCCTGGCAGAAATAGGCAGTGGTTTTCTGACTGGATGAAAGATAAAAGTAGAATGATGAGGCCAAGAATTATTAACTGTCTTCATTATTAATGAACTTAGATTAAGTTGTTGTAAGACAGCTATTGCAGAAGAGACAGACACAGATTCAGAAAACACATTTTCAGAAATGCTGTAGCTGGGCAGGTATAAGATCTGTCTCACACCTGCTAATGAATGTCTGGGTTCTTCTCTGGGCTTCACTTGAGAAAACCCTCACAGAGTCTCTCAATTATCTTTCTATATGGTAGGAAGATAGAATTTGGCTTTGTTTTGATAGGAAGGGCTTCTCTCTTCCTCAATTCTTTCTCTATAAATTCCTCCTACAACTTGCTTTTCACTGTCTGTTTTGCATTCCATCTTACCCTGCCTCACAGGACTCTGGAAATCATTCTGGAGGGCTACAGTTCATGGTATGGAAAAAGTTTACAGAATGCTTTCATAAGCATCAAGAACCAAAAAAGGCCAACTTCTCAGAAGGTAACCAGGAAAATACCCCTTCCTCTTTACATCCATTAAGCACCTGTTGCTATGTCAGAAAGTTGAAGGTAGCTCCTGGAAAGCTGAGGAAAAGTTGAGTTTAATCTCTGCTCTTTATAAAGAAGGAAATATTTCTCATTCAGTACTGCTTCAAAAAGAGTAGTCTAAGAGGAATACAGACAAGCTTTGGTGCATATGAAATGGGTTTCTGCCTTCTAAGTTACTTGAATGTGACTTGTGATGAGGAAGTCTCTCCAACCCACTGTTTTTGATGTAGTTCCTCAGGCATTATCTAGGTTAAATGAGAGGGGGGAATAAGCAATCAGAATAGAAAATTTCTGAGGAAAAGTTGGAAGCATTGGGCCCAATTCTATGTATTCTTAGGCACAAGTAGATATAAAGGAACTACATGATAAAGTTTTCTCAAGAACCTTACTGAGATGAGGAAAGTGTATGCTTTCATGCCACAGAAGAGGTTGGAGTTTCTTTTATTTTTTTAATAAAATGAAACCCATAGGAGTTTGTCGGAAAAGAAGACGCTGGGAGACCGAAGGTAGTGACTACCTTTTATTGTCTCAGTCATCCCCCAACAGGAGTTGTCTTTCTTATTCCACTGTTCATATGGGACTTTTTTCTTGACATGGTTCTGTTGAAGAACTGCTGAAGTTCGTGGCTTTCATAGACTTGGAAAGAGCTTGAAACTCAGGTACTGAGTTAACTGCAAATATACTGAGTTCCTCTCTAGGGCTTATACAATTACTTAAAGGTAAGATCGAAATGATTTTGCACATTTGCTTTTGAATTTTCAAGCTCAAAAAGAAAAAAAAGCCTACATTTTTGTTGAAGAGAAGATTAAATAGTGCAACACTGAAAACACACTGATGTGTAATTTAAAGATTTTTTACAAAGACTGAAACAGATGAAGGAAGATTAATTTCAGTTGACTGTATGCATTACAAGAGAATTTTATATTATTCTTTTTTTTTTTTTTTTTTTTCTTTCCCCTGGCTGCTTCTTTCCTAACACTTAGTTCTACAACCATCTCTTCCCCAGAAGTATATCACGACAGAGAATCTGAAATTGCAAGTTTGGGGTAAATTACATAATACAGGATTATGAAAAGAACAAAGCACTGAAAAAGGTGATGAGCAATTATACAGCTGTTGAATGATAGTATAGCTTGCAGTTTAGAAAACAGCACACAAACAGAAACCTCTCAGATGTATGCCATGTAAAGAGGAATAAATTATATCACCATAGAAAGGAAAAAGTGTTTCAGTGCTCTGTGGATATATTTATACAATAAGTACTCTCTGTGTGCAATTTTATGTACAAATGCAAATGTTTATCATGATAAACATACATCTTCATTAGAGATGTACCAGTAGACATGCAGAACCATGCACAGAAATGTACAATGCTGCCATTTGATGATTATCAATGGCAGAAGCATAAATCAAGTTGGAAACAACAGATTGTGGTAGTTTGACACCCAAGTCAAAGGCACAAAAAGCAATGATGCTGAATAGAATTAGGCTAATGGAATTGTTTCCTCTCTATAACTTTTGAGCAAGTTTCAACAAATATGAAAAGAATGTAGGTTTAAATCTAAATTTTGTGATAACCAAAATAAATTTAGATAAAAATGTGAGAAAGCCAGAAATTTTTCAAGAATTCTAGAATCTAGTGGTGTGTGTGAGCAGCGTGCCCAAATGCACAGACTTGTACTGCACTATCCATCGTATTCAAAATATAATGGTCTTTTTTTGAATTTTATCTATTATCTTCAGGCTAGGTTTTAATTATAGCCTGACATCTCAGAAAATAGTATCTGTTTTTGAAGCATGTTAGGGTTCTTTCCTACCAAGACATGGGAAGCAGAGTGGCTTGTTTTAGTGCATTCGTCTTGTGTCTGACTGGGGACTGGAGCCCCACCAGCTCAGAGTTTCTCGTTAGAAATGCAGTGGCTATTCACTGACATAAAATGGCCAGCAGTCCTATCTACCATCTGAACATAAGATCACACATATTCTTGTCTATTTTTATGGGTTTTTTGGGGTTTCTTCTTTTCTTTATTTTTTTTTTTTCTGGACTAAAATTCTTAACTTTTGACACAGGTATAGAGCTGCTCATTATTTTAAACTAGTTATTTTATTTAGTCAGGTTTTGGTTTTTCTGTTAAGGCCGGCATCACTTTTCTCAAAAGTAATTTTCCTGAGGAGAAAAAACACCTTATGCCATACATTTATTTTTGGAATGGCTTTATTAATTAAATTGAAGGACTATTTCATACATCTTGTGGGATATGCTGAAGGTAATTTCTGTCAAAACAAAATTATTTGACTGACTTACAGCTTTGGACCCTAAAACTGCCTGTTTACAACAGAAATGAGCTGAGTTACAAGTCTCTTATGATCACATTTATCCTTTATGACTTTTGGTGGGGGTTTTTTTGGTTTTTTTTTTTTTTTTTTGTATTAATATGTCAGTTTCTGAGATTATTCTCTAAATTTTTTGAATGTAATGAAGTCATGCCATGCGCCTTGTTAACCGTAATGAAGTGGTCACATACACAGAAAGACTTTTCCTTTCTTATATTTCACCTAGTATGATAAAATATCCCAGTGAGGAAAGGCTGAAAACTTAGAAACATGTGCTTGCATCACTACTCCTCACATCAGAGATGTCTGGATTTGCTTTGCAAGAACTCCCTGAACATGAGTGTCTGCACTGTATGCTTACACTGAGCCCAACACATCATCTGTTTCAAAAGGCATCTGCTATTCATAGCGCAATGCAAACATTCAAACATCAACTTTAACAACCATTAGGTTACACAAAGGAAGAAAATTGGGGAACTTGTTCTCTTTTGATTTAAATGGGTCAACCTGTTTTATCATGTGCTGTGGTGCTGTCGAACAGAAAACTGGGATGAATCATGGCTGTCAGACACCAGCATTGACTTCTAGAAAGTCAAGTGAGGTCAGCAGCATGTGCCAAGTCAATACAGCAATTAGAACTGTGTGAATGCATGGAGCAAGGAGAGTAGGAGTATGAGGCCATTTTATCTTGACTCTTCAAAAGTGCCATATGCATATAGAAATGGTATTAAAGGTCAGGGAGACAGGGAAATTTCTAGAAAAATCTGTTCAGTGAGTTACCTTACCATTCACATCTTTGAGAGAATTGTTTCCCATAGAATAGTTAGGGCTTATGTGACTGCTGATTTTAGGTTTTGCGAGACTTTGCTGCAGCGTGCTGAACACTCAAACATTGAAGATGAGCTGATGAAAAATTTCAATTCTGAGAAATGTATATATGCATCATAAGCATCCTTTGTCTTTTTCATTTTCTACTCTTTCAACAAGTTATCAAAATCTTAGGACTTGATTGCAATTCATGGTGAACAGCCTATTGTATTTAAAGATATTCATTAGACTTGTTAATAGTATTTGTCAATCCTGCAAGATAAAAATGTTAGGACTTGAATTGAGAGAAATTGCTTTATAAATCTCTATAAATTGCTTCTAGAATAATGCATCTTGACCAGCACCTTGTATTCTGATATTAAATCCTTATAAAAGAGTTTCCAGACCAACTGTACTAAATGATGTGACAGGCAGAAACAACACTTATTCTGAAGTGGGATGTAACTACACTCTTTTGCTAATATAAATCAGAATTTTAATCTAAATTTCAAAGCAAAACCTGCCTAACTCTTTCAGTTTGGTCTTTCATTTTTCATGCAACTGAGGGTGACATCAAATACAGATCCAAGTGCAATAATTTCAAGAAAATTGTGTATTAACCACAGATGTGTTATGGTCAGGAAAAAAACCCAAAAAATGAATAGTGAAAAAACAGATGACCCACATGTGGGCTTTATGGTATAAAATTGTTTTAAGATTTGAGGATTTCTTAAAATTAGTTTTATAGTCTTAGTAGGTGCAAAGATTTACTAAGTTCTGATGTTCCTTGTCTTAGTACATATCTTTTTTTCTAACTCACCTCCCTTTGCTTTCTGCAGATAAACAAGCTGGAGGCTTGCCTTAGGCAGGAAGGATGTATAGATGGTAATGGGACTCTATGGAAAGACAACACTGGGGGAAGGAATTATGTACTATGATTCTATGATTATATGATGTAGCTGTAAGGAATGTGCTGCTGAAAGTTCCTGTACAAATTATTTTTCTTTGCTCTTATAATGCTAGCTGCAGTGAGGCATTAAGGTACAAAAGTTTTCTTGCAACTTGATGTTCCTTCCTCTAGCTTCAATCCATTCCCCTTTATTCTACACTTATCTGCCCCTGTAAAAATCCAATTCCCCTCCTGTCTATATGCTCCCTTTAAGTATCACAAGGCTGCAATGAGATCCCCTCACAACCTTCTCTTCTCCAGGCTGAAGAAGCACAGCTCCCTCAGCCTGTCCACATAGGTGAGCTGCTCCAGCCCTCTGATCAGCTTTGTGGCCTCCTCTGAACCCTCTCCAACAGCTCCACATCTTTCCTGAATTGGGGTCCCCAGATGTGGATGCAGTACTCCAGATGGGGCCTCACGAGGGCAGAGTAGAGACGGGCAATCCCCTATCCGTCCCTGCGGGCCACCCCTCTTCTGATGGAGCTCAGGACACCACTGGGCTTCTGAGCTGCAAGAGCACACTGCTGGCTCATAATTCGTTTCTTATCCACTGAGACCCACAGGTTCTTCTCAGCAGGACTACTCTTCTCCCAGCCTGTACATATGTCTGGGATTCCTCTGGTCCAAGTGCAAGATCGTGTACTTTGTGGTTTTAAACCTCATGAGGTTCACCCAGGCACAACTTTCAAGTTGGATCTGTCCAGATCCTTCTGGATGCCTTTCCCTCCTTCTGTTCTGTCAACTGCACCACTCATATTGGTGTCACCTGCAAACCTGCTGAGGGTGCACTCAATTGTCGATGTCATTGATAAAGATGTTGATAAAGATCACCAGTCCCAAGACAGACACCTGGAGGACACTGCTTGTTACCAGCCTCCACCTGGACACAGAGCCATTGACCACCACCTTTTGTCTGCATCCTTCCAACCAATTCCTTATCCCCTGGATGGTCCACCCGTCAATTCCACATCTTTCCAATTTAGAGATAAGGATGTGGTGGGGGACCATGTCAAAAGCCTTGCACAAGTCCAGTTAGGTGACATTGGTTGTCTTCTCTTTATCCACCAATGCTGTTGCTCCATCTTAGAAGGCCACCAGACTGGTGAGGCACGACCTTCCCTTGGTGAAGCTGTGCTGGCTGTCCCAGATCACACACTCTTCCCTCATGTGCTCTAACATGTCATCCAGGAGGATCTGTTCCAGGAGCTTCCCAGGCACGGAGGTGAGGCTCACCAGCCTGTAGTTCCCTGGGTCCTCCTTGCTCCCTTTCTTATAAATGGGGGTGATGTGACCCTTTTTCTAATGTTTCTTTCCAGAATGGCCAAGTCATCTGTACTGCAGCAAACTCCCTTTTAGCAAATCATAAAGTTTACACAGAGTTAGAACTGGAATACTGTCCAGTCTGCAAAAAATATAACACCAGCTAAGTTGAATATTACGCTTCTGAAAATGAGCAATTTCTGCAGCTATCTGGTGGAGAATATCGTTTCCAAATTTATGTATCTGACAAGCATCTAATAGCTCTGCTGATTACAAAATGTGCAATAAAATATTTGATTTGAATATTCATGCTGACTAAACATTTTCATGACGATGGGGATCTACTTGTGTAATTATCTTTTGCTATAGCTAAGTATTATGGATAGGTGAGAAACATAATGAGATAATGTACTTAAAAACCCTTTACAATTCAATATATATTCAGATCTGATATTAGAACATCTTATATATTAATTTAACAACTTGAGATGTAAATTTTCTTTTACCTTTTCCATGCTGGCCAAGAAGGCATCCAGAAAAGTCAGAAGCATGGTGTATCTTTGACCTTCAGTGTTGAAGCAGCAATTGAAAGTTGTTTTTGAAATTCAAACATATTTTAGTAGCACAGTGTTCTACGTAAGAGATCTAGAAAAGAAGTATGTAGTGACTCATGGGGCCTTTTTTCCCTTTTTTTTTCTGGAGTTCTATATTATCAAAAGCAGTTTGATTTCATTTTACAAACTTCTATTCTGATTCCACACAACATTATGATGTTTTCTTTCTAACAGAGTGGAAATTAAATGGCAGAGTAGCACAGTTCCTGAGATCTAATGGGGAGAAATTTTAAGCCAATCTCAGAGACATTGCAATTTCTTCTCATGAATTCAAAAAAGGATAGAGAGTTTTTAAGTAGAGAAAAATTTCGATGAAAATTATGTATTAGCCTAAACAGGTGTTCTAATCTCCTGTGCATGTGCACATGTTGTTCCCACACAATGAAAAGTTGTCTGTTTGCATTGAAGTACAGCCCTTTCTTTTTATGTAGATAATTTATAGCTAGAGAGAAATCTTGAAAAAATATGTAGTCTGAGAGTTTTTTCAAATGACTGTATATAAAAGTATCATTAAAAAAAGGAAGTTAATCTTATAAAAGCACTCTATATAGTAAAAGAAGAATGGATATATTGACAGTTGACAGGAAAATATTGTAAACTACTCTGCAACATGATTAGAGTATACCTAATAGTACTAATGCTAATATGTAATTTATATAGTGAATGAAGCTGATATACTAACACTTACAACAGACTTCAGAATTAAAAATTCAATATTCAGTATGGTATCTGCAATTTTAATATTTAATTAATGCTCAAAAACTTCAACACAATTTATTTTTCAGGAAAAATCAGGAATAACATAGTCGCAAAAAAGTACTTTATAAATGCACCAACCATGATTATGAAATAAAATGTTGTATTATGTATCTTCAAATAAGTTTTTATTAATTATTCAATTTCTGTCACTGCAAGCCATATACACTTTGTTATTTAAATAAATGTTCCAATTCAGCTCTTAAATGCAAGATCTCAAAAAAGCTACAGTAAAACTCAGGTATAATATCTAAGTTATGGGTAAAAAATGTAGGATAATTCTATATTTAGCAAGATCAAGTGTCCACACCTGGGAAGGGGCAACCCTGGCTACACATACAGACCAGGGGATGAGACACTGTAGGCCAGCCAAGCTGAGAGAGATTTCGGGGTCTTGGTCAACAGCAAGTTAAGCATGGGCCAGCAGGGTACCCAGGCATCCAGAAGAGCCAGCTGTATCCTGGGGTGCATCAAGCATGACATTGCCAGCCGGTCTAGGGAGGTGATTGTCCCGCTCTACACCGTGCTGGTATGGCGTCACCTTGAGTACTGTGTGTGGTTTTGGGTGCCACAGTACAAGAGGGACATAAAACTTTTGGAGAGTGTCCAGAGGAGAGCAATGAGGATGGTGAAGGGTCTGGAGGGGAAGTCTTAAGAGGAGAGGCTGAAGTCCCTTGGTTTGTTCAGCATGAAGAGGAGGAGGCTGAGGGGAGACCTCATGGCAGTCTGTGGCTTCCTGATGAGGGGGAGTGAAGGGACAGACACCGATCTCCTCTCCTAAGGAACCAGTGATAGAACCTGAAGGAACAGCATGAAGCTGAGACGGGAGGTTTAGGAAGAAGTTCTTTACTGACAAGGGTGTGGGGCACTGGAACAGGTTCGCCAGGGGTATGGCCACAGCACCCAGCTTGACTGAGCTCAAGAAGCGTCTGGACTCAGTCCCATGCTCTGACCTGTCTGGCCCTGTGTGGAGCCAGAAGTTGGACTCCATGATACATATGGGTCCCTTCCAACTCAGGACATTCTATGAATTTATATATAGATATATATAAAAAGAAGTGATGCAAAAACTATACATGAAATACAGTTGGAATTATCTCGATCTATAAAAGTGTTTTCTGCAATCGATTTCTACCTTTACTGTAGACATTCAGTGAGATTAAGAAAATTAGCAATATTCCGTCATGACTTCTAAAAAAAGTTCAATACAGAGACTAGGGAGTAGTGAAAATTGCAATGTTGAACTTGTGTGTTTCTGCGTTTAACCTCAGTGTCATAACATAGGTGTCATTAAGGTGTCCATAGATAAGTGGGCTCATTTAGATTTCACACAAGGCTCATTCAGAACTAACTTAAATGAAATCAGTGGACATTTATTACTAAAATTGTAAAATTAATTGAATTAAAAAAGAATCTTAAAAAATTAGGAAGAAAGCTCTAGAAAAGAAGTGCATGTGAGGTCAATATCAAATGATTCATTTTCTTATTAAGAGTGCAGAACTGTACTTAGTTGTACTGATACACCTAGAATTTAAATGTTGCCTTGAGATAACTGATTGGTTGTCCTGATGACAGGGTAACACTAGTGTTTGCTATTGCAACTCTCTCAAAAAATTATAGGAATCAATGGCAAAAGTGAGGCCAAATAGAGTTTATTTATCTAAATTTGGAGATATAAAGTAATCCAGGGATGACTATCATTAAAAAGCATAGCAGTTTTATTGTTATGGCTTTACATTTAAGTACTCTTTGATTATAACAAAAACATTCTTTAAGTGGTGTGGCTGTAAAAGGTATTATTATAAATACTCTTCAACACAACAAATTTGTTTACAAGTTTTGGTGGCCGAAAAACCCTGTATTTCCTTTTATAATTAGATTATGCATTTTAAAAAGCAACATTTTTTAAAAATTCTATTTTATATTTCTGCTGTTTTGTTTGGGTTTTTTTTTAATGCTTATTTTATAAATTTTTTGTGTCTGTAAAGGTTTAACCCCAGCTGGTAGCTAAGTACCATGCAGCTCACTCTTCTTTCCCTGCTCAGTGGGTTGGGGAGGAGAATTGAAAAGCCTCATGGGCTGAGATAAAGAGAGTTTAATAGGATAACAAAGGACGTTAATAATTATTGATAATAACAAAAACTATGTGATGCAGAAATGAATTTGCTAACCACCTGTGAAAAAAAACAACAGTGCTTAGTATGTTTCCAAGTAGCAAATCTGCCTCCCAGATCACTTCCCCAGTTAGTGCATGGAAAATAATGTGCTCTCCCAGCTTCTTGTGCACCTGTCAGGGTATGAGAAGAGGACATATAAGGTGTAAGATATAAAGACATATAAGGTATAAGGAATATCTTCCCAAAGATTATCTATATTACTCTATATTACCTACCATTATATAACCCAATTTGTCATAGGAAATTTAATAACATGATGATTTCCTAATGCACCTCTTCTGAATTATGCAAATATCTTTCATAGGTTGGATAGTGATAAGTATTTCCTTAAAAGTGCTTTTGTTCATATGACTAAATCTTTGAGTCTGGGAAAGAAAATAGCAATTACGCTTAGGTATGGAAAGGTTAGACTAGTGAAAGTGAAAGGCATAGAATGTGGCATAGAATAAGCTTAGGTACAGGAGAACATAGGTATAGAATGTTTTTCCTATTTCTGAAGGATTTTTGTTAAAAAAGGAAATCTGTAAAAGTGCAAGTTAATATTTTTTTCATATAAGTATGCAAATATTTTCACTTTCAAACAATATAATACTGAAAGAAATAGCCAAATTCAGGAAAATGAAGAATTTGAGAAATTTATATATTACTAACTTCATATATGAGTTTCTGTCTAGTTCTATGTTCCTTCCTTAAATTTTCAAAATAAAGCCACCCCCCACTACAGCCTGAGATCTAAATAGATTTTAATACCTGTTTAAGAAAGATAAAATTTGCAAGAAGATATTTTCAATGTTTTTTGGTCTTTATGCAAAGGATTATTCATACAAAAGAAAGTCCAAATTAATTTCTGACAATACAAACACTCCTGTAGAAAAGCCAAAATAGATTCAGTGGAATTATTAAAGCTCTTGCAGCCAGAGACAGCATAATATTATCAATACTGAAAAAAAATCTATCCTTTTCAAGCATCTACAACACATCCAGTTGGATCATTTTAATACATCTATGAGGTCTCTATCTCTAATATTGCAATCCTCTATGCAGTTTCCAGTCACTTGAATCCCAGACACCAGAATCATCAGTGCACTGGAAACTGACCCTAAAAACAGGTTGCCTGTGAACTGTTAGACATGGAAGAAAAGTTATTTATCTGGCAATTGTTAAGACTTCTTTGCAATGCATTGTGTCTTCTGAAAGCTGCCCTCCACTCCACTCTGGAAATTTGTGTTTTCACAAGTGAAAGTAACCTAGCCGTTGTATACTCTTTGTCATGCAGTGAATGAGGAATTTAAAGAAAAACAGTTCAGTTGGTAGATTACTAACCTACATGACTTTAATCATGGCTATTCAACAGTGGAAGTTGTATGTTTACAACATATTGCAAAGAATACTAGAATATAGAAATCATCCATTTTAGGGTTCTTCAAATGGAAGAAGTGAAGTAAACTAAACAGATAAAAAAAGATAAAAGTTGTGGATGTGACAGTACCACCTTAGAAGTTCACCAGTGCAGTGATAAGATTTCATGCTACTGAAGAAATGGCTTTAACCTGAGGGCTTCCTGGAAATGTTGTCTGGCAGGGGGGTTGGACTAGATGATCTTTCAAGATCCCTTTCAACTACTAATTTTCTGTGATTCTGTGATTCTTGTACGAGTCAAGATGCTACCACAACTTCTGTTGCTGTTTTACTATTACCTCTTCTAATGTTAGGATTGAAGATAATTCCAGCAATTCACTGACTGACCTTGCTCTAGCCTGTTTTGAAGGATCATATCATGTCTACTTTTCTGCACAACTCATTATTTAAGACATAGAATGTGTGCAAAAATACAATTCAGTGTTGATTTGACCCATCTGCAAATGGTTTCAGTTAGGAAACAAACGATTAGAAGAGGAAAAAAAAATCCATTAAGTAAACATGTTCAGGTGGGGTTCTTCTTCTGTAATATAGTCTATAGTACGAAAAAATAGTTATCTAGGGGGTTTATTCTTGCTTGAGAAACAAAATAAACAGAAACGGTAAGAAAACTTTCATGGGAGTGTATTTGATATTAGTAAAATTATTAGTAAAGAATATTATTATATTTCTCTGACAGTAATGCCCAAAGACACAAATTGTGAGATCAAGAACTCACTGTGCTCAATAGTGTGTATGCGCATACTAGGAAACCATCCCCAAAATCAAAAGCTAACAGTATAAATAGTTAAAGCCAGAGAAGAGAACAGAGGAGTTAAGTAATCTCTCTGCAGTAAGACAGTGGAAGAGTAGTGAAATGAAGAGGAAAATTCAGGTCTGCTGAATTCTACTTGAATTTGTTATGGCCATTAGATCACCCTAAAGCACTGCAGCTAATAGATTCAAATAATAATATTGCTTTGGGACATACATTGTCTCTAAGTATATTAGGAATTCACTGCAGCTGTACAGCACAGCAATCATAATAAGCAAAATAAGATTTTGTTTTAAAATCATATAACCATCTAGAATTTGAAACGAAAAAGTTGCTAATTAATTACTTTTATTGGTAAGCCTTTTAGTATTACCCTTTTTTACAAGTGATAGTTTCAAATTATTTGCATAGATAAGAAGGTTCTGTGCTTAGAAGAAATGTACTGAGAAACATACCTTTAGTTTAATATGGAAGATCAGGTGCATGCCATTAAAAAAACATCTTAATCAGTGTGGGAGATTGGACTGCATGCCAAATACATTCACTGGCTTTTGTATTAAAGTGCATTACTGTAATTCAGATGTGTTTTATTTTAATATGAGTCGTTTAGTGTGGAAGATGTTTATGATCCCTGATTACAAAATAATGGCTTAGTGAGATTTATTGAAAATAACTACCAAACACAAACACATTATTTATAATAGTGACAACTACGTTGACAATTTAGCATAACAAATTCTTAATCTACAAATGAGATTAAGTGTCTGTTCTTGTAAAGCTTAGCATAAACTGGGAAAAATTCAATGTCAATTTTATACACAGATTTTGCACTTTGTTTTTTTCTTCTCTTAAACAACTTTCAAAATGTTGTTTGGGTTTCTCAACTTCTTTTATGGGGGTAAAATATAGAAGGGTGTACTATTAGCATATAAATACTTCGTGAGAATATCCCAACAAAGCAATATAGTATGTGTGCAGGTTAAATCAACCCACAAAGTTATGACAGCTTCTGACCACTTTTAAGAAATGTCACTTTGAGTGTCTCTGTGCATAACTGATTAATGCTTTTCTTGAGAAAATTACTTCTCATTACACAGTTGCAGTGCACTTAGATATGTGTGTTTGTAAATACCCTGTTAGTGCACAAATAAAGTGAATAAGTTCAAAATGAGCTTCAGTATGCTTTTGTATTCTAATCTACAATAACATACAAAGAATATTATTGAAGATTGTTCTTGAAATCTCTGCTGATATATCTATATATGTAAACGTGATTTTCAACTTCACTGTCCTCTCTCTTCATTTCTTTATTTTCAGTGATCAATTTTTAACAATGAGGATGCTAGTTTCTTTTTAGACAGAAGTTTATTAACCTTAAAAATGTAAACATATTTAAGGCATACGTTAAGACATAACTAATGTTTAGGTAAGGCACAATAATGTAAAATGTTTCTTGATACAGTAAAAATGGATATAAAACATAAATAAGGGGTTCAGGGTACATGGGATCAAACAGAGCTAACAGCTCAAATTAAGCCATAAGCTTACACAGAAAAAAAAAAGTATCATCTAAAAAAGATGCTGCTTTGGCATAATTTAAACCCATTAGCTTGGTGCAATTGAATGGACCATTCAATTGTCATCTTTTATTAGTTGTTAAATGTCATAGCATTTTTCTTTTCCTAAGCATACACAATTTTTAATCATAACCTTTGCCTGTGGGAAAAAAATGGGTTTCAAAAGCTCCAGACCTACCTTTCAGTCAGTTGCTGACAAGCAAGGACTGAAAGTGTGTTTGTTAAATTAAAATAATGTAAGGTTTTGCATATTCTCAAGTATCTTTATAATAACACCGCCTTGTAATGCTGTTCTTTTATGCCAACAAGCATAGAGATTGTATAGGTTATTGATAATTTTAATTTCATAAATACGTTCTCTGGTGGGGATGTAGTTTGCGTCACTCTCTTCTTAAGTACTTATGCAGCAGGAAATATAGACAGTACAGGTTATTCTCAGAAGTGAGAGCAGTCTGGACTTGGAGATTTAGAGCCTTTAGCACCATTGACTTCAGCTAGATTTAATAGCCATTTCTGAAGAGATTTGAAGTGGATTACCTGCAAAATGAAGAGCTGGAGTCCTTCACTATTATTGTTTATTATCAATTTGTACTTATTAAAAATGGATAATAAACTTATTTAAAATCCCTGCTCACAGTCAACCCTTTGGAACCCAATCCATTCTGTACCAATCTGCTGGATATGGGAAATACATATATATCTGCCCATTTTGTATCACTGCTCATGAACTCTGTAAATGTTTCTTATTTTCTCCTCCTGGCTGATTCCTTGACAATTTCACTGTTCATATGTATGAGAGCTTCACAAAAAGGTATCCATATAGAACATAACTCTCTTGAATGCTTACAAGTAGCAACATTAAACAAACTGCACACCAGATTTGAGTTTTAGAAAATTATTTGGTTTTACTCATCTGGAAATTAACGGAGTACTGACCTTGCAAGAGTTACTCAAAAAGCATGAGCCCTATAGATTTATTCTTGTTTATTTTTCAGTAGGCTGGGTTTCTGCAAGGCTTAGGATATTTTTTTCTTTGCTCTCCTCACATTTAATTTCTCACCATTCAGGGGATTATTTTTTTCTCTTTTAACAGAACTACTAACTGCACACATCTTTTGATGCAAACCTGAAATGTTTTGGAGGGAATAGCCAGCTCAAGTGTTAAGTCAGACAATCTCAAGTCTTTTACTTAGTTTGTGGTTAAAGATTTGCCTTTTAGCTGTAGTTTCAAATGCTAGTGACTTTCAATGATTGCTGCAGCAATCTGAAACAATGCAGTGCAATGTTCCTCTAAGTACCTTACAGACAAAAAAAAAAAAAGCAATCCATAGTAAAATTTAATAGTGTTTTGTCTGTCAACCCAAGGATGTGATCCAGACTGCAGGCTGAAAGAGGGACAGAGTGGAGACTGGCAGCTGGGTGGCTTATCTTGTAGGTATGCTTAGAATATTTGTCTAGTTTTGGTGGGAGTCTGCCTTTCTGTCAAATTCTGCAGAACCATTAGATGAAATCAAAATAGGAACTGTATTCTCTTAAGTAATATGTTCAGCTTTAGTTTTTTATGAATGATTTTATACTGGCAAAATAAGAATTTTTCAGCAGAGGAAATGTGATAATAAATGTTTTGATCTTCATCCTTTAATTTCACCAGGTTACTATAGGGTTGGAGAATTTCATCACAGAAGTAATCAGGGCACAACTTGATGAAGAGCAGGTAAAAATCCTCATTTATTGCATGGGTGATAAGTCATGAAATTCTTAGAGGTTTTCTGGTTAGGACTGTTGGTAAGATGAATCATACAACTGTATAAATGTTTAATGAAGGTTTGATAGGCAATGAATCTCAAGAACAGCAAGATTTTACCAGGCAAAACAATGTCAGGCCTAATTTTATCACAACAGTGTAGTCATTAGTAAAACAGAACAACTAGGTAGATTAATTGTGTCTGAATGGTCAAGCAGGTCAGTGAAAACAGTTTTATCTGGGTCAGTTTCTGAGGGAAGCAGTCAAGAGAAGAGGTGATGGACACATTTACAGGGGTTTCCTAATTAAAGGTACACATCATTTGAAAATATATCTTCTACAGGTTTGTATAAATTTTAACAAAATCTATTTTTGATAAAAAAAAGAAAAACAAGCCCTTTTTAATTGAAAAGTTACATTTTTATTTTAAAATTTCTTTTGAATTGCAGTGATATTTAATTTTGCATCATTCAAAAATTGTAAGTCAGATTAAATAGAACTGAAATGAGATCCTTCATGGAAATGAATTGACTCCACCTATAGCCATCATATCTTTCTCCATTGAATATTTTTCTTGATTTTCAAATGACATTTTTGTACTTGTTTCATTAAAATGATATCAAAAATCATAAAAGCTGAATAATGGAAGAGTGAATCCAAGTCAGTTCTAGAAAGCAGTGATCAAATAAGAAATATATCAGCAAGAGAGAAGGCCCACTATTGTTGAGTGATTGTGCTTTTATTAACTATAGATTAGAAATATTATCACTATGATAAGTTTTCCATGAAAACTCTGCTTAGAGGCATTGTGTTAACATCTACTATGTGAGACTTGTCTTTGAAATTACAGTAGATAAAATTAAGGTCTTGTTTTAATACTAAGAGCAACTGCAGCAGATCCACTTTTGCCTCTGTCTTGACTCTTGTCTACATAAACTACAGTAAAGGTAAGAGTTCAGAGAAATTGGCTGGAAACTATGTGCTTTCAACACTGATCTAGTGATATTGAAGAAGTAAAGAAGATCCATAGTTCATATCACACCTTTGCTCCTCAGTACAGTTGTCTCACAAAAAGTAGAATTGTTTATCTAAATAGGATAAGGGGCTTTAAGTTTCATATGTATATTCATAGGTTCTGCAGCTGACTGCTCAGGACCTGGAAGAACATGTCACATCTTTCTCATTCCATGAGAATTAGAATACAAGAAGGGGTTGAGGAGGAGATGGAGTGGTATTTACCTGTAGCTCCTCCTTTAATCCAGGTGGGACCAGAAGGTGCTCCTCTGTCCCGCAGTACAAATAGGGTCTGAATGTCTTCCATCAAGGCAATAGTCATAATAAGATCTGAGGTTATGTCCATACTGCAACGACAAATGAACCGTACTATTTTCAAGCTACCTTAATTAACCTGGAATGTTAAGCAATTATAAAGTTGCAATTATGGACATACATACTATTTGCAAGTTAAAGTTGCCCGTGATGCAGTTGACGTAATTGAATTTCAGAACTACTAAATAACTAAATCCAGGATAACTAAATCCAAACCCAAATTTGATTCAACATGGTGAAAATAGATTTATGGTTTCCAGCATAGTTACACATTAATAAATTTCTCTTCCATGTTAATATTTGATGCAATGTATGGATCTAGTAATCTATTCCAACAAAGAAAATTAAGGTGTTGAATATTCCCCACTGATTTCAGAAACCAAGAAAGTTTTAAAATATAAATATACTTCATGTTGTTATGAATAATCCAAAATTGCTATCACGTTAGATACTTTAATGAAATTATAAGATGATTTAGTACAAAATCACTCATTTCTTTTAATATAATTGTAAATGTAGATTACTGCATTTTCTAAAGTCAGATTAAAATTAAAATAATCTACCTCTTAGCCATCTAAATGATTAATTTGCAGTTACACTTAAAATAAGACAAACTTGGCCAATACCAAAATGAAGTGATTCTAAATGTACATTTCCTGGATCATGTGCTCTTTGTTTGTCTTTTTTTTTTACAACAAGGAGCCCTGAGGGACATCGCTTCTTACTGGTCTCCATCTGGGCATTGACTCACTGACCACTACCCTCTGGATGCAACTATTCAATCAATTCCTCATCCACCAAACAGTCCATCCAGCAAATTTATCTCTCTCCAATTTAGAAAAATGATGTTGTGAGTAACTGTGTCAAACACATTACAGAAGTCCATATAAACAACTCCATAGCTCTTCCCTTGTCTACTGGTGTAGTCACTCCAGTAGAAGACCAGTAGATTAGTCAGGCAGGACTTAGTGATGCCATCCTGTTGCAAGTAGCATGAATTAGAGAATTTTAGAAGTAGTTAGGCTGAAGCTCGGGCTGGTCAAACAGGTCAGTGAGACGGAGGTTGGGAAACAAACAAAGAATATGTTGACCCAACCAAGAATGTGAAGAGACATAACTAAAGAGATTAGTGAAGGTTATAGAACATGTAGCAAAAAACAAACTGATTGTTAGTGATAGGGATGTAGAAGGTAGGGAGTCGGTTGACGACATTATCTTAGGTTAGTTAGTCTAGCATACGAGACATAACAGGAGAGCTGACTATCAATTGCTATCTGCATGACGTATGAGGATGTGGAGCGCTTTGCGAGTTTGCGTGTCGAGCCGTGCTGATCTAATCTGTAGCCAAAGAATGTAAGCTATTTGTAAAAGATTATAAAAGATGAACCAAAATTGAGGGTCTTCGGAATCTGGCTTTGGACGCTAGTCCCCAGGTTCCCGGGGCCCCAAATAAAGCACCGCATAAACTAACTCTGTTGGTCTGTGTTTCGTGTATCGGGCAACAATCCTACCTGTCTCAATTCACCTCCCTATCTTCCACATACCTTAGCGCAGTTTCTAGGAACATCGATTCCATGATATTCTCAAGCACAGACATGAGGCTAATAGGTCACCAGTTCCCAGGGTCCTCCTTTCCACCCTTTTGAAAAATGCATGCAATGTTCCTCTTTTTCTGGTCTCTGGGGACCTCACCTGACTGTCATAATCTTTCAAATATTATGGAGAGCGGCTTGGCAACTGCATCAGCCAGTTACCTCAGAACTCTGGAATGCATCTCATCAAGCCTCACAGACTCAAAAATGTTCAGGTTTCTCAGGTGGTCATGAATCTGATCTTACAGTGGAATGGACTTTGCTCCCCCAGGCCCTGAAATGCAATGCATCCACTCAAGGGATGTGAAAAGAGAGGTTGCCAATGAAGAGACAAAAATGTTGTTGAGGGCTTCAGCCTTCTCCTCGTCTGTTGTTACCAGTTTGACAGTCTTGCTCAGCAGGGGAGGTATGCTTATTGACCTTCCTATTCTGGCTGATACATGTAATGAAGACATTACTATTACTATTTGTGTCCCTTGCCAAGTTCAGCTCCATCAGTGCCTTGGCCTTCCTGACCCCATTCAGTTACAATGGGGCATTATCCCCATACTCTTCCCAGGCATGGCCCTTCTTCAATTGCCTGTCCAGTTCCTTCTTGACTTTAGTTTGACCAACAGCTCTCTACACAGCCATGCCAGCCTCTTGCCTTCCTTACTTGATATTTTATACCTCAGAATTGAGAGCTCTTGTTCTCTGTGGGAAGCATCTTTAAAGATTTTTCAGCTCTGTACTGCTCCCATGTCCCTGAGAGCAGTTTCCTAAGTCATCATATTGACTAACAGCTGGCATTATCCTTTCCTAAAATTCATGGTCCTGACTTTACTCTTTGCCTGACCTATATCCCTCATGTGTGTAAACTCCCTCAGTGCATGATTGCTGCAGCCCAGTCAATTTAAAATTGCTACTGAAAGCCATTTTTTCATAGTATACCCAAATATAAAGAGAAAAAAAGTCCTGTAACTGCATTAATATCTTCTTCTGTACAAAGCGCTTAGCTTTTCAACTCCTACAGTTCGCTTTTTGCACAATGTGGGGACCCTTTTTTTTACCTGTGCTACCTGACAGAAATCTCTTCTGTGAACCAGTACAGTTCAGATAGTTGTGTATATTCTGTGCTGATGCTAAATTGATTTGAATAAGTCAAGGTACAACAGAAATTGCAATAAATCATCTTTGTCATGGTGCATACAAATTAATATTCCTGTCTTGAGTCAGTTTGGAATTATTCATTCTGATAGCAATTTGTTAAATCTTTTACAAATAAATCTGTTACATATCTGTACTTTAAGTAGATAGTCTGGAGAGACCTGGATAATAGAGACCTGGATAATAATCAAGTACTTTCTTAAGTATAATTGGATCATCTACCTTTATATCTCAGCCTTAGTAAGTTGGAGAGCTGAGACACATTTTCACATTGAACCTGTAGCAAAAATTATCTATTTACTTGTCTTTTTCTTAATGGCTTATGTTGTAGTCTTCATGAATAAAAATATTACACATTCTCTGAGATGGAAATGCTTTTTGTAATACTCTTTTTACTTATTTGTTATGCCTGTACATGATTATGCTTGCATGAGGCATGGTAAAAATCATGCAGATTTATAGGATTTCTGAATAGAAAAGACTTTGTGCTGGCTGCTAGCTGGTTTGTGCTAGATGTTAGCTACTGAGCACAATTTTGGTTTATTGTTATTGCAAAGGATAGATATTAGATATTTTAACAAATTATGGCTCAAACTGTCTAGAAATAACAATGTGCTTGTCTGTGGTACTGTGGTCTGTGTCTTTGCCTCATCAATTTTCTTTTCTTAGCATGGTTTTACAGGGTGTGTGCCTCCAAATTTTTAAATTAGTTTAGCCACAATACTTTTTTTTTCTGTTGTTTTATCTCTTCAGTGCCTCACACTCTATTTGATAATGTCAGCAGGCATTTTCCAAAGATTAGCCCAAGTGGGATGAAGAAACTGATACTAAGAATAGCAAGCGGTATCATAGCCTCATGCAGATGGAAGATCTGATGAAGCTTCAGAAAAGCTTAAAAGATAAAGAAACTTGAAAAGGCTGGAAGTTAAATCTTTTGTATTAAGGTGGATTAATTGTCCTTTATTCATCATTCTTCCAATGATCTGATATTCTTTTGTCTTCTTCAGGTAAAAGAAAAACTGCTAAATAGTTGATGAGAGTACAAAGCTCACTGTCACCTTTTGCAAGCTGAGTGACTTGTATATTTTTGCATACTTTTCCTTCATTTTTTTAGCATAGACAAAGTGAATGGTCTTAAATGCACATTTAAATGAGAATATGGATGTACATATTCATAAGTTTATGTTTTTCTTGACTGTTGGACCTTAAAGGAGTTATGCCAAAGCTTACCCCATTATTGCACTACTTAAATATAAACCCAGCTTTTACATCTAGACTTGCATATGAGCCCCCTCTTCCAGAAGCGCACAAACCAATAAATTTCTTTCTTAACATATCAGAGCATTTTCAAGCCCTTGCTCTGAAGGTCAGAAAACATGATTCAGGAATGAGTTTGATGTGCTAAGACCCATCTTGCTACCCAAATGCCTTTGCTGTCATGATTATATGAATGCAATTGTATCTCCAAACCTATTGTGAGATAGCTGAGCTGATGAAGAGATAGGAATTTATTATGGAAAGCAGTGATAATATTGGCAATATAGTGATATATTTAAGCTTTTATATAACATACATCCCTATTACATATAATTAAATACATTTTATACATATAAAGTTATTTTAAACCATACATATATATATGAAGTTTATACATAAATATATATATCTAAATGAGTCTAAGGATACAGAAAGCACGCTAAACAAATTTAATTTGTATGTTATCAGGTGCATTTACTTTCTTCATTTTTTCTTCTGTTTTTCTTCACTTTTTTTTGCTTTCTTTACACTTATTTGAATTATTTGAATTTGCCTAGGATATGTATTATTTTCACTTGCATTGTCCATAACTGTTTTAAATGAAAAGAAGCATTTTTTTGCCAATGCAAAATGATTTTACAGTTTTAGGCACAGTATGATTCTTTGCATTGCTCTCTTCTGTGTATTATTTTTCTTTTAAGTGTATGCTATTAGTTTTTCCTAAAAACTATGTGATAATGTGTGGTCAGAGCAGAGAATAAAAGAGAGAGGACATTATCTGGAAAATGTCTTTTTGTAACCATTAGGAAAAAGACGTTTCCCAATGCAATCTGTGTTTCCAGATGATTTCCTTTCTGTTGTAAAAACTAAGGACGGAAAAAGAGTCATCTAGTCCATCCCCCTGCCATTGCAACTATTCCCTGTTGTAAAATTGGACTGTCTCATCTAAAGCAAGTTGGCCAGAGTAATGGAAATCTCATTACTTCTCATTGAGAAACAATTCCAAAGTTTAATAGACCTCACTGTTGGAAAGTAGTGACTTTGTTCTGAATTTTCAGTTTCATAATTTTATCCAATTTACTCCCTGATGTGTGTACTAACTTGCAGAAATCCAAATCTCCTTCTTCCTTGCTATTCCTCAGTGGACATTTTCAGACTGCTTGGCTGACCTCCTACACTAACTGTTTACCTGAACCATATGCCTTTTACTATTTCAATATTCCTCATCAGTCAATCAGCACAATCTATTAATTCAATGTCTTTTTTGGATATAACAGTAAAAGTGAGAAATTAGCTAAATTTATTTATGGCTCTAAGTATAAGGCAAAACCACTTTTTCCTGCTATATGAGGACAGCTAAGGTGATCCAACACACAGTGATGAATGGCCACACATGGATAGATGTTTTCGCATCTTCAGAATCAAGAAAAAGTCAACTATCCTCACTCTTACTAACTCAGTAGCTAAAATAACTCAGTAACTAAAACTGTCTCATCAGTAGGTATTTTTCAGTTTCTTATCTTGCAGTTTTCCTTGGATGGGTTCGAGGGAATATAAAATTCCTGTCTGTTTCTGTCTGTAAATTTCTGAACACATTTTGTTTTCTATTTCAAATCCCTATTTCCCTTTTTGCTATTTCCCTGTCCTTGTTGCAACATTTCCCAATTTAGCTGTCAGTTTCATTAATGTTTTCTATTCCCCTCTGCAGAATGTAAATGAAGATGTCAAAACTAAATTTAACAGGAATAAAGGAAATACAGCGCATTTCAACTTCTCATAACTGAGCGCATTACCATTTATCATTAGCCCTTGTCAAGAGACTTTCAAGTCACTTCCCAGTTCAGTTCCTCAAGATGATTTGATTTAAGATAATTCTGAAGTATGCCTGCAAAAAGGGACAATTTATGCTTGCCTGGTGACACTACTGGTAGTGTGAGCACACAACCAATTATTAATAAAACAGAGTGTACTTCATGCATTAACTGTGCAAGTCACCTGTAACTAAAGGAATCTAGGATATTGAGGATGTCCCTGGCCTCTCCCCCTCAGACCATAATGCTGTATGGTCTTTCACTGCAGAAATTTGGTGTAGACTGTTAAAAGAATGTTGTGGCTTGTGGCAAACAAGAAGTAGATGACCTCTCAATATACCTATAGCATATATATGTAACATCAGAGAATGTAACTCAGAATTTCAAGTATTACCCCGTATTCTTTGGGCTAGCTATGTTTATTTATATTCAGTGACATATTTCTATGCTAGTATTGTCCTTGAATTTATGGAAATCATGTAATTACATGTGGAAATAAGTCAAATTAGGTAAATAGGAAAAGGTGCTGCTCTAGACAAGTGAAGCAAATAGTTTTAATTTATTTTGACATGTCAATTTCTTGTAAAAAACATAATTTAGAGAGTTTCTAGATTTTTTAAGTGAATGTGCCAATTCTGTTTGTTCATAAGACTGATAGTTTGAAGACCTTCATACCAATCCCATTATTTTCATAGACAAACAAATTTAACTAGATATTTTTCTCTATTCATGGCTTATAGAACTATAAAATAAATTGTAATGGATTTTTAAAGTGAAATCAATGGCCCAGAGGCAATTACATCAATGCAGGTGGTATAAAAGCCACGTATTTCATATATGCAATCCCTTTCTAAATAGCTCCCAAGACGCACAATATAGTGTGCTTTACTCGGTGCTCCTGAGATGAATCATCAAGTATAATGTGAAGGCTTTGTAGAGGTCTTCTTTAAAAACTAATATTGTTCCTGAGAAAAGAAAATTTGGGGCTTAATTGATAACGTATGCCTCCTCTACTGCTTACTTCATAGTTTTTTTGACCTGAAATGTTAAATATTTCTGAGTCATCATCTCTGGAAAATGTTGGTGTAAGGAGCCGCAAGAGTGGGGTGTTTTGCAAAGGAAGGCAGTTTGATATCAAGACAGGCAGAGGCTTTGTCCTTTTAGGACAGAGGGACAATCACACAGTATCTAGACAAGAATTGCCTCACAAGTCTCATGACAGCCATCAGGACCAGCTTCAGCCCCCAGGGATGTTCCCTGCTCACTCTCACACAACAGCACTCTCACCTGGTTCCATGTCCACCCTGCCTCAGAACAGGCCTCTGTTCTGAGGAAGGAGTGCTGGGAGCACAATTAAAAGTCACTGTTCATGTAGTGGTTGGGGAAATTTTTAACATCTTGCTGCAAAGTACTTACCAGGTAGCACTTGCCAGCAATTATTAACTCTAGATAAATCTGAGTTTTATGTCCACATCAAAATTCTCTTGTAAGACTTGTGACCACAACTTTCATCCTGGAAACTGTTATGAAATTGGTTAAACTAATCTTTTAGATCTATGCCACAGGAAACATATTATTTCTTAAGAAATATTGCGCTCTGCTCATTAACAATGATACATGTGTTTGCTAAAGTGAGCAGGTCCCTGAGGCATATATATTGACTTTTGTATCTTCATACCTATTTCAGAAGAGAAGTCCCATCACTGATCTCTTGTCTCCCTTCAGAAGCAAATCCCCATTGTATTTTTGCTATCTGACTAAAAATTAAATTAGTGTTAAGTCAATGATGCTTGTATTAACAGTGTATATGGAAACAACATACATCGCCTTATCAAGTCACGTTCTCTCCTTCCAGCACCTGCCCATGGTGCACTCAAGAAGTTTCGGTCTTTGCAGAGGGATGGCAGGAGCTGTAAAGCTAGAGAAATAATTCTAATTCATAAGGTGACTTGATAGAAATGATACAGAAGGTGTTTTCAGCTCTGTTAGTGTATGAGAGAGAATTGGACTGATGAACTTGTGAGAAAAATATAGAGTGTGAAAGAAAGAAGAGTACAATGATAAAGTTCTGCACAAGCATCAAGTTATTCAAAGGTCTTCAAATTTCAGGGACACTTCTGAAGACTGAAAGTCTCACTCATACAGGGAGGTATCATGCTTGGAATTGGCAGCAGAAATGATCTTGGGATGACATCTGAAGAGTTTTCTAAAGCCTTTTCTAATAAATCACTGCAAATAACTTCTGCACCATTCGAAAAATCCTGTGAAGAGCTTTCAAAACCAAATCAAGTACTCAACTCTGTATAAAGGAAAACTAGAATTTTTATATAAAATATACTTGTTCTTTAAATATAGAATGTGTGAACTTTTCCAGAAACTGCAGACAAAATGATGAAATGAGAATGAAACTGGAAGTACTTAATCCTTGTTATATTCAGCTGTGGAGACATAGTATGCTCAAGGAACACAAGAAATCCTATACACTTTGTTTTCTTCTTTTTTTTTCAGTATCCAATGAAGAGTGGAAAATGGGAAATCTGAAAATATTGGTGGACAGAACAATGAAAAAAACAGTAAAATGCTAAAGAGCAAAAAACAAGTAGATCAAGAGAGTAAAGGTTGGAAAAACAGCAGTCACAGAATTGCAGCTCCTATCACATAAAAATAGTTTTGTCCCATAGCATACTTGTTGGTTTTGGTTTGTTAAAGTGTGGAATGTACATTTCTACAAGAAAGAAAAAAAATTTTGACTTAATTTTATTCTGTGCTCTAAGGACCATAGAAGTATGCATCTGTTTGAAAGCTAGTACCTATTCCCATGTTGCTCTATTAGGCCCTGTGGGGCAGGAGGTTGTGACTGTTTCCTTTTTTTTCTCCTCATCTGCAAGGCAGACATTAATTAAAAATTAGAAGAGAGAACACATTTCTAGCCCTCTTTCTGTGTTTTTGAGTGCAAATCTTTTTCACTTACCAATATTCTGTTGATGAGATTATATGTATATGTGTTTCATCTCAAATAGAATCATGGGATAATTCTCGTTGGAAGAGACCTCATCCTCTTATTATCTTCACAATTAATTTTTTTCTACTGTTGATACAAGGAGAATTAAGAACATAGGGGTTGAAGTTCTTAGACTACTTATTTTGCGTAGTATTTATTATAATATCTAAACTGGTTAATTTATCAGTCTGTAACACCTTTATTGGAGATTTCAGAATAACTTGACCTCTTCTCTCTTTCTTCTTTTTCCTTACTCATAAGCAGAGTTTTAGAGCCACATTTCTCCATTTTCTTGGCTAATTAATTAAGTGAAATTCTAAAGCTACATGACTTTTCCTAACCTTGATTCAGATAGTGAGCCTGAAAGTCCTTTAAGGAATATAAAAATTAATTCAATTGCAGTTGGGCTGTTACATTCATTACAAACAATAGAAGTCTCAATTTAAGTCAGGCAAGACAGGTAAAGATTACTTCCTAATTACTGTGTTCATTATTTTAGTCCTTCATTGCATATTCATTAATTAGGAAGTTTCAGGCGTATGTAATGATGGCTTAAAACATGGACCATTAACAACTGTAACAGTGAATTACATTTTGCTTCTAATGCAAATGATTCCAGAGGTCAAGAAATAGTTATCACGTTATTATTATTATCTTTTATCATATTATTTTTATTTTTATTTTAGTAGACTTGGACTTGCTTATACAGTTGGACTTGCTTATCTTAGAGTTCTTTTCCAACCTCAAAGATCCTATGATTCTATGTTCTATTTCCAACAGCAGCAAGGAAAGCATATCATGTATTTGTTTAGAATAAATTATATTTAACACTAGAATTAATATTGCATAAAAAACCTTTTTAAAAGCCTGATAGTTTAATAATATAAAATCATATCTTATTAAAAAAATAAGGTTTGATCATACTTTACTCCTTAATCTAAGAAAATATGAGTCCACATTGTTTTGGGAAAGACACAAATAGGGAAAGATTTAATTAAGCTAATGGCCTGAGTATTTTTACCATAAGAATTCCTACTGGCATCACAGGATACTCTTCATGTGTAGTCCTACAGACAGGATTATATCTTCAAGAAGATATTTTGTCTGAGTCCTTAGAAATCATAACAAAACTCACAAGCTGATAGCACCTAAAAAGCATAAAATAGTCTTTGACTATTTAGACTATCTAGAAAACAAAATAAAATATTTCAATAGCCATACAAGTTAAACACTCTTGTGTTGTGCAGCAACAAAATGAATGGTTGTGGGGGGACCTCATTGCAGCCTTCCACTGCTAAAAGGGAGCATATAGACATGAGGGGAATCAGATTTTCACAAGGGTAGATAGTGGTAGGACAAGGGGGAATGGATTGAAGATAAAGAATGGAAGATTTAGGTTAGGTATCAGGGGGGAGTTCTTCACAGAGAGAGTGGTGAGGTGCTGGAACAGGCTGCCCAGAGAGGTGGTGGATGTCCCATCCCTGGAGCTGTTCAAGGCCAGGTTGTTTGGGACCCTGGGCAACCTTGTCTGGATACAGGCCTGGAGGTTGGTGGCCTGTCTATGGCAGGGGGGTTGGAACTCGAAAATCCTTGTGGTCTCTTCCAACCCAGACCATTCTGTGATTCCATGATTCTGTGATTCTGCGATTCTGCAAGGACACTATTTCCTGTTTACTAATGGTGCTCTGTTACTACTATACAGTGTAGGGACTTAAATATAATGGCCCTTTTTTTTTCTGAGGCAGGGACTCTACCTAGGATTTTCAATGCCAGAGAATTTGGACCTAGCCATTGATACCCCTTCTTTTAGTCCTCATATAAAGACTACTTTAATACTGCTCAGAATTCTAAATTAGTAAACATTAAAAATGATATGCTATAAATTATTATATTTTTAGAAATAAAAATAAATACAGCATCTGTGACTGTTTTCTAAGCAAATCTGTTTGGTGTCATTTTGGGCAAATACACTTTAGTCTTGCAGAAGAGTTAATGTTAAGAATTCCCTCATGTTTGTAATTGTCCCCTCAGTCCCTCGCCATGCTGTTCACATTCTGCTTCAAGTGAAACAGATGTTTGATTTAGATGTTTTTATTTCTGGAAGATGATGTATTTTGTGTCACTATCTGTTCCAATTCAGGACAGACATGTTCTTCAGAGGCACTAAGCACAACGTTTTTAGATACTGATATATAGGCAAGTGCTCATAAATAGGAGCAGACAATCATATACTCAATGAGTACCCCTACTTCCATGAATACCCTACTTAAAGGATCACTTTCTCTTTGCTGCATACTCTGGGTATTTCTTTAAAGATAGCAAACATTCTACAGAACTTAATCTTTTATTTCGTGTCAATGTGCTAATGTTATGTTGAACTATAAATGTCTCTTGATCGGACTAGGATTCTCTCTATGTGTTCTATAAATACAGTGCATATAGTTGAACTGCAAGTTTTGCAGTCCTGGTTCTGAGGTGTTCGGTTACCCCCTCCCATTGCCCTCCACAGGGAGAACATGAGGTGGTCTATTCAATGTCTGTGGCTTGCATATCCATTGCAGATACACCCTTTGCTTCCATGTAATGACAACCTCAGGTGCTCAGTTATAATCCTGTGCTACTTATGGAATTATTCCGTAAAACTGTGCTTCCCTGCGGTATGCTTTTTAACATTTGAATGTTGAGAAGTATCATCGCATTAGGTGGCTGTCCAACATATGGTAACTACAGTTGGCTCTGCATGTAAAGTTCTTGTTTCTAGGGAGCTAATAAAGTTAATTATTCAAAATTATTCTGCATAGCATTGGTATTGTAGACAACCCTCTGATATTTTCCTATCACATCTTTCACTCAACATCCTGCATATACCTCTTTTAGGTTTTATGCTTCACAGAGTATATATTTGCCTCTTAGTTTCCTTTAAGAAAAATCTTTATATAAACTGTACATGCTATAGCATTCTTTGGGCAATTTAAATGTACGCTTCCTTTATTGTAAAGCATCACACAGACACACACATTTGTTTGTTGTTTTCCAGTTAAAATAAAATAAATTAAAAATAAGATTATAAATAAAGGAAGAATGTTTATAATTCAATGCATTGTTGGTCAGTATATCAAAATCCATAAAGAGAAAGTAGGTAAATTTACACTCGTTCATTGTGACACACATATCATCAACACATTCTTCTGTACTATATACTTGTACTGAGACAAAAAGCAGTAGGTTTGAGCAGGGCAAGTACGATGATCCTTGCTCAGCACACTTTGCTTCAGGAGATGGCAAATAGGAGAGAAAGAAACAAATCAGGATGCTTTGTTCTACTAAAACCAACCACTTACCAACTTTGCCCCCCTCAAAGTCCATGTGTTAAAAACAGTTAACAAGCAAAGGATCAAATCATTTTGTCACATTGTGCCATTGTGTGGGCCTTATAGCCCAAGAAAATCTGCCACTTATCAGGAAGATTTGATACACACACTATATAGCTCACTATAGTGTTTCCAAAACTTAAGGGTTCTTGAGATATCTTCTAACTGCAGTAGACCATAGGGAGGAATATGGAAAGTGAAAGCTGTGTTCTTCAAGTTTTTGTCTGACCTAAACTTTTGAATCTGATCTTTAGATTCTTCTTAGGCAAGGTAAAAACTGCTAAAACCTGCCTTAGGGATTAGCTCGGTCTTTTCAATTTCTTTGGTAAGTAAAAAATATTTATTTTTGAGTATAGTGTTCTCATAAGAGACTATTTTGCTATAATATCCTACAGAACACTGCCTTGCAGTGCTCTTCCTTGACTCCATGCTTGACACTTACACTATATTGTTTTGCATATGTGTCTGTGATATAACAAGGGAGTTCTCTGCTATTTGTTTAAATTAATTCTGTGCTCCTTATTCAGGAGTTGTGTATTGTCCAGTGTTTCAGTTTGAATTTTGGTGATTAGTGATCACCAAGCAAAGCCTTAGTCTCAGAAGCTTTTATCTGGTGAGAGAAATAACTTTTTTGATTTTCCATTTTTTTTATGCAAAAGGAAAATATATAAGTAAAAATACTTGGAAAGGAGCTTCTAGGCCCTTTATGGCTCCATAAATTCAGTGAAATTCAATTAATATTGCTGCATCAGGTACATGTTCTGCTTATATTTTTAAGAATATAAAGTTATTTGTTACTATAGACCTGTCTGTTTTAATCCATTGGATTTAATGGATAGTAGAGTAAATGTAGAAAACTACAGGTTAAGATACTGATGGTAATGAATTCTTTATGTCTTGGCTATAAGATTTTGCAGTAAAGGATTTTCTGGTAGTGCTTGTAGCAGAAATGCAGATGCCTGTAATTGCTTCTTCCCCTAATTAACACTGTGAGAAGAGCTTTATTCTGAACATATAGCCTTTAGTCACTCTCCATTCTTATTGTTGTACTTTTATGACACAACTATAATTACTCCACAGCAAATTACCTTAATTACCAGGAAGTGCAGTACGCAGTACTTTCAGAACAGGGAAATAAATACTGTAGCACAGCAGTAGTACAGTTCCTACTGTAGTAGGAAGTATTTTATTCTTACCAGCCTAATTGTTTTTCAAATATCACAGCTGTCAAGGTTCTCTTAGGTTTTATGTGAGAGAGAAATAAATATAAGTCAGAAATTGGAGCAGACAGTTCAAAGAACCTCACATTCCTTCTGGTTTGGGTAGTATACTTCATGGCTTGAGGAAAATGCTTTTTGAACAAAGTTGTTTAGGCTTTTTATGTGAACAATTTCTCTGTCTTTTACCCTGCAAGTAAGAGGGAAAAAGTAGGGTTTTTTTCTTTTATGGGACTTATTTGAAAAATATGGATTCAAATTGTGATCCTAACCCATGTTGAAAACATAGAATCGTAAGGTCTAAGGTTCTTGACCTCCATTTGACTTTTTTTTCATCTAAAAGCTATTTACAATTTCATATGATCTTTCAGGTCAAAATATTATGACAGATGGTTGGACTTTTGGACTGTATCTAAATATGATACAAACTGCATTCAGTTAACCTGAATTGTTCTCCATCATTTTGTGATTATGTGGTGGTTCATGTGAGTTCATATTCCATTCTGATGAACACAACAAAAGAACTTTGATTACTTTGTGACATTTTGTGATAATCAGGACCAGAAATTGCTGTGTTGTCTCTCTTCTTGTGTGTGCTTAGTGTTTGAATTTAGTTTTGAAATCTCTGAACTATTTAGCACTCTTTTTTTTGGCGATTTTCTTATGAGTTATGGAGAGTTTGATTCTGCTTTGTAGCTTTGTAGTCTGGGATATAGCTTCTCACCTGCTTGTAGAAGTAAGTCCTATTCTACTGCAGGTCAGAGTTTCAGTAACTCTTCTCTGTTTAGATGCTCTGCTCAGGGTAAAGCTGGGCAGACAAGTATCTGTAGGAAAGCTTTCTAAAACTTCAGGATAATTAAAAAAAAACACAAAACCAAACAAATAAAAAACCCACCGCCCAAACCAAGAAAGCAAACTCTGAACAGAACAGAATTCAATTCAATTCAATTCAGAATTGAATTAATATGTCTGAACATACCTGCAACAAATGTTTAAATATACACAAGGATGTATTTTCCATTCTTGTCTTGTATTTAGATTTGGTTGTGGATTTGTAGTTTGATAGTTGAGAATTTTTGCTTTCAATAAATAGATTTTGCTGAGTAAGACTAGAAAAAAATGTTTTTTCCTGCTTTCAGCAGCATTAGAAATTGGCTTTAATTTAGTGGAACAATGGTAGGAATATCTATAGTGTGTACTGGGCCTTGGCCCAACAAATCTGTGGTGGGTTAACCCTGGTCAACAGCCAATCACCCACATAGCGTCTTACTGTCTTCCTCATCCAGTGGGACAGGGAGGAAATAAAAAGAAGACATAAACACGTGTGGATTGAGATAACAGTAGCTTAGTAGAAAAGCAAAAGCTGGGCACACAAAGAAAGCAAAAAGAAACATTCATCCACTACTTTCCACTGGTGAGCCCATATTTAGCCACTCCTAGAAAGCAGAGCCCTATCACATGTAATAGGCACTTGGGATGAAAACTAAGAAAATCCCTGATTCCTCGTCCTTTCCTCCAGATTTTAGCCGTGTTTTGACCCAGGCTGAAGGCCAGACTCCTACCAAAGTTGCTCTATCATTCCCGTTTTCTTCTTAGGGAAGAAAATATTGAGAGGCTTTGGAGTCGAGATAAGGACAGGGAAAGATCATTTTGCAATTAGCATCACTTGCAAAAGAGACTCACAACAGAAGAAAGGCAAGAAAACTCTAATTTATTCCACTACAACACACACACACAGAAACCAGAGTCAGATAATGAGAAGTACAAACACTTCTTACAACACCACCCCCACCCCTCCCTTCTTTTCAGACTTCACTTTATTCATGATTCCCCGGGATGGAATGGGGGGGTAAAGGAGAGGAANTGGCCCCAGCCTGGTCCCCCACAGAGTCACAAGCACCCCCAGCAAACCTGCTCCATCATGGGCCTCTGTCTCTCTCTCTCTACCTCTTATTTCTCTCCACAGGCTGCAGGTTCTGCCAGGGACTTTCTCCAATGTAGGTCACAGATTCTTCCATATTCCTCCACCTGCTCCATGGTGGGCTCCTGCCTGCCCCAGGTACCTCTCCACAGGCTACAAATGGAGTCTCTTTGTCCTCCATGGGCTGCAGGGGGACACTCACTTCACCATGGTATTCTCCACAAGCCACAGGGAATCTTCTTTCAGCACCTCCTCTTCCCCACCTTCACAGACTTTGTTGTCTGCAAAGTTTCTTACATTTTCTGACTCCCTTCTCTGGAGGAAAAATGCAGCTGTTTGATTTTTTCTCTCTCTAAAATGTGATTCCCAGAGGTGCTGTGACCCACACTGATTGGCCTGGACAGCCTTGTCAGCAACAGGGTTGGGAGTTTGGCCTTGGCAGCACAACTGGTATTTGCTTTATTGGACCCTTAAGAAACTTTCTAGCCACTTCTTAAGCCACATTTCAAACCCATCACATTTTTATAACTGGTCACAACATCACATGTTATGGAATACCCATTAGGCCATTTCCCATCAGCAGTATCAGCTGTGCCACAGCCCAATTTCATGTAAACCAGTAGCTGATTTTCTGGGGGTGGAGCAGGTGCAGCAGCATGAGAAAAAGAAAACCATCATGCTGTGCAAACGGTGTTCACCAAAAACCAAACGCTAATATGCTGTCAGCACTGCTCGCTGCAGAGGCTGTGTTGTGCACCACCATGTGCTGGCATTTCACTTCCTCCAACCTCAAGATGCTATAAAGTTTGCAGCCCAGAATTGCTTCATCCCTGTGAGATTTTGTTAAGCTTTATCTTGAGATTCATATGTGTGCTAACACTCAGCCACAAATCCCCAGAGATGAAAAAAAGAAATGGTATTAGAATGACCAACACCACTTCTAAATGGTGACTATATTAAAAAAAAGTGACAAGAGACTCAAAAAGAAAAATGCCTTTCAATTCTTTCTGATTGAGGTATGAGTTCAAGCAGGAAAGCACTGGTTGGTCTCACCAAGCCCAACTTCAAGCAAGCATTACATCCACAGAGGTTGTAGGCACCTATGTGAAACAGCAGAAAACAGGCACCAATCTTTACTGGGCTCATGAATGGATAGTATGAGACTTCAGGCTGATGCCTTTCTGTGCGTTACACAAAGCAAAAACTAGGAACCGTGTGCATCCCTTTTTAACTTGGTGCTTCCCTGAAGGTAACTTCTCTTTCTGTGCTTTGGACAGATGTGTGCAGTGCTTAATCTGTCATGTCTTCAAACCCTTTAGTATTGCTTTGTTTCTTTTCAGCTTTTCTATGAAATGTAAAATGTATCTTCCAATAACTTGAAGTGAAATCAAGCCATTACAAGGAGAGATGCATTAGGACTAGCTGGAGGACATCTGATAGAATATTACATTTTGGTATGGAATATAATCCCCAAAAAAGCTTTTGACTTTTTATTCCTATTTTGATATTATTTTGCCAACCATTGAAGTGTATGCATAATTTGTTTCAGCATTTACCTTACTTCAGAGCTGAATTACTAGCTAAAAACCCAGTGGCTCAAATATATTACAAGATAAAATAAATTCTACCACCATCATCAAAGCTTCAAATTATTGTTTTATGTTAAAGAGGGGAATTCCCAGAATTATTGCTAATGTTCCAAACCACAAAAAGTATCAACAAATATGACAGCATACAATAAATTTTATTCTCTGTTATGCTCGTAAGATCTGAATGATGAATGAGACACTTCATGATCAAGGATAATTTGTAATTCCAGTCCTATGTTAGTTGGAACTTTCCCAGAACATTTAAAACCCTATCTAATGACCATAGTTTGGATGCCAAAATTCCCATTAAATTTTATACTTTGTGACCAAGGTCAAAAGTCATATAATTGCAAATTATATGGAGTGCATCTTTGTCTAGGCGAGAATTAAGATTCTAATATGATTTTTAGTGAGATATAATCACATTTTGGTCCAAAACTCAAAGCCATTCAGCTCATGTTTCTTAACAGAAAAGTAATAAATTTTTGTTATCACCAGTCCACAAAATAAATATATTTGGAAGATCTTTATCTCACTGTGCTTGATATCAGCCAAATGAAAAAGCACTCATATTTCAGAAGAAAGTCATATTTATTTTTATATTAAAGCCCACCAAAGTAAAAATTTCTTGAAACCTTCAGCAAGAGCTCAACATTTTTATGAGTGATGGCAGATTTTGCTCGTGTCTTTGAGTAATGTGAAGGCAATATATGACTTTGTTTCAAAGTCAGAGAAGGCTTTTAATTGACTACATTCTTTGTTAAGGTTTAACTTGGGTTTAATTTTTAATTGAAGTGAAAATCTGGAAATGCAAATAACTATTATCCCTTTGGGAAACTGCTGAAGCCAATGATAGTGTTTGTTCATGATATTTGTTAGGTGTTCTATTTCCAGCTGACTTAGGAACAAAGGCTTGTCTAACTCAATTTTATGATGAGACTTAGGACTGCAGACATTTATTAGTGAATATCTCCATAATTTAATTTAGCATCCTTTTATATTTACAAGATGTGTGGTATTTTATATAAGTTTGTGGAGAAAACAGAATCACTTTAAAATAATTTAGCAAAATTCACTTTCAAGGGCTTACTTACACTGTAAGTCTTCCACTTGTAATTACAAATAATTCACATACTGCCAGTGAATCAGGCCAAATGCAACTACAGAACACTTACATGAATCTAATCATATTATTGCTCTTCCTTAGTAGTTCCTGTAAATAGCACTGAAAATATGACCTGAAAATGCTGATGTTTATATAGCTCATTTGCTGACATGTGTTGCATTCTCAGTTAAAAAATTGTATGATTGTTAGAGAACCCAGTGGGGGAGCCTAGTTCTTTTATTCACTTTTAAAGATTTATGGTTTTTGCTTCATGGCAGCCAGCTGGAAAATCATTATTGTTAGAGAGGAAAAATATTTCTCCATTATTACCACTTGAACAGGTAAGGAATAACCAAAAATGCCAACCTACTCATAGCATATGAGTTGCTTCACTGTCTTTCCAAAACTATGATCGTCCAAACACTACATATAAAGATCACATTAAGAAACTTCAGATAAGCAAATGAAGTCAAAGGGCAGAGAAATCTAATAGTGTTGCTTATATTTTTGTCAGCAGCATTTGGTTATTGAAAAAAACATTATTGACAAGAACAGACAGTAGACATGTCAGGTATAACTGTGATAAAGGTGTTTTAAACCTGTCAGGATGGTTTTAATGTTATGTTAAGGATAAAGTTTAGCACTAACTGCAGTAGTTTTAGTAGATAAAGAAGTAAGCCTCAATGTTCTATTTTAATGACAGTTTTTTATTTTGAAGCATAGACAAATACACTGTAAAGAAACAGATGCATTCTGTCATTTTGATATTTTATTTTCTTTTATAAACTTTTTAGTTTCCTTCAACATCATCCCGCATTTCTCCCCTGTATTCTGTTATTATGAAGTAGATGCTACAGCTTACTTGAAGGTCTTCTGTGTTTTGACTTCTGTGATCTCTAGAAACAAAGTGCTCTAAGCCTATGTTCCACTTAGTAGGCNATATATCTTCCTTGAAAAGGCAGTTGCAGACTGAAAGAGGTTCTGCATGTAGAAAAATTCCTTTAAGAATCCTGCAACTCAGTTTGATTTCAGTCATGACAAGAACGTTTATCTCAACCAGTATTTAAAATTTAGTTGTTGTCTCCTGTTGAAAGATTAAGTGAATAAATAATTTTAATGTGATGTATTAGCTAGAAAATTGCATTTTATTTACTTAATGTAGAAAGTTTTGTTAAAATCACATTGTATTAAAAAAAATTAAGCAATTTTAAGTGCTGCATGGCTTATCTAACAGTTGTGGAAGTGAATACTGATTACGGCTTGTTTGAAAGAAAATCAATCAGTTAAATCTCTGGAGTATCTCTCATGCAGAGGTGGAGGAAAAAGGAGAAGAGCTATCAGCTCTCTGTAAGTATGAACTTTAAAAAGCTTTCCACAGTCTTTGTAATCTTGTCAAAATTTCCCACTGCAAAGTTTCCTCCTGTTGTTCATAGCACCCATATTATCCTTATTCCTCTGGTGATTGAATCATGAGAGATTATTTCATATTTAATGTCATATTCCAGTGCACACGTATGAGAAATGTAAAGAAGGAACTGTAATAACTGGTGGATGTAAGAAGCTTTGCTTTGTTTTCCCATCAGACTCAAAAAAAATCTACACAGAACGCTGACCAGCCAAATCCATGGAGCCAAAGCGTTACTGGATAGTCTCATAGTCAAAGGCTGGCTATGAGTCCTGAAGCAGTCCTTTGGGGAATCAAGAAATGATACACACCGATGTAATGCACTACAGACATTTTGCTAGCAGCCTTGAAATGTGTTTGAAATAGATTGCAGTCTTGTTAGTCCGCTGCTTTGTCCATGGATTAGAAATATTTTTTCATCTTATTTTAACAAGCAATATTTTAAATCAAAGGTTTTTTGTTAGCAACATAAAATTGAAAAACCGATGCTATTGAAAGAGCCACAATAACTTAATGATGTGAAGGTATGTTTGTTGGCTGAGGATGCTGAATAGTATAAATACATTGTGAAGTTCGGTATGTCACAGGGCAAAGTTTTAAAAAATAATTCAGAGAAATGCATGAGAAGGCATTATTTTTTGCAAAAACACATGAAATTTTCACTCCCGGACTCACATTTCCTGTGAGTTAATGGAATTAGGGTAAGGATATATCATTTATTGCAAAAGCAGGACTGTATTTTTATTTCAAAAACAGTATAGTTAAGCCATTTCCAAGAAAAAATCATATTCCAAACTTCTTATAGCTTTTCACTATTTATCTGTTTATTTATGGATGAGATCTTATACATGCTCTGTGTATAAGACTCTGACTTATCTATATAAAAAATTGCATGTACATATCTTCTCCATTGCACTTCTATATGAGAACAAGATTTTCAGCCCGCTCTTGTGCACGTTTATTAATTACACTTCTGGATGGATTTGAATGCCAACTGTGGGTGCACACCATGGCTGCTTTAATGGCACATTTTGCTTGCTATAAAGACAGACAGACTTGACAGAGAACTAATGCAGCAGAATGTTCCTCTACTCAGGAAGGGAAACGACTTGCATGACTTGAGATCTACCAGCAAGGTGACCTTTTGTAAAGACTGGTTTTCTCCAGTATATCTACACCTAGATATTTATGGAGATCTCTCCCCTACCACTTCTCTTTTTCTGCCTATATGAAAACAGCGAGACAGATTCATACATGCACATTAAACACATAGAAGTGTGACGCTTGTATTTCTGAAAGAGCTTTGCATCGTGTTGGTGCTGATTAAGAGAAGATTATGAACAGCAATGCACTAAAGGTTTGAGTAGTACTGTTTTTAGTCTCTCTGCATCCCTGTTGATCTCTGACAAGTTTTTAGATCCTTGCACTAAAGCTGTCAAAGCTTAGTGGTAACTTGGTTCTTTTTTTAATGTATGGCAAAGCTCGAATGAATTCAGCAGGTTTTTATAATTAAAAAAGCTGAATGTTTTTCCAAAAATTCTCCATTATGTACACCAGTGGAAACTGCAATGTAGGTACTTTTGTGTTTTTTTTTCTATATTTAGTATTCTGTATTGTCAATATGCTTACAGAAAGGAAGATATATGCTAAAGAACTACAGAACATCCGTATTAATTCATATAAATGTTCTGACAGGACAAAGTCATCAGAAGACTGATATAGTAATTATTTGGTTTCTTAGTAAGCACAATTTAAAATATTACCTTTTCTTGGTGCACAACCAGCTAACAGTGTTTTCCTGATAATATGCTGCTCATTTTGCAAACCAATTGAAAGCTGTAATTTCCATTTAAAATTTTCGATTAGGAAGAAACATTTAATTTTCTGTTATCTTGCTCTTATTTCATGTAAGTTTAAAATAAGAGCAGTACAATATATATTTCACTATTTTTAAAGGTTAATCAAATATTTTCAAATAACTTTGGTAACAAATAATAGCATTTATGTACTTTTGTCAAGGATACAGTATCTTACATCTCATATTTAACTAGTAGTTATCAGGAGATATGTAATGAAAATTTGTATGGCAAGAAAAATGTTTATGTAAAGAAAGACCTGACTCAATTCCATTTATTTGTGTAAGCCTTTTTTTTTTCTTTTGGCTGCTTTTTTTTTTTTAATACATTGTAGAGAAGAGGCATTTATTAATTTTCATGGACTCGCAGAATCGTAGAATGCGTTAGGTTGGAAGGAAACTTTAAAGGCCGTCTAGTCATATCCCTCTGTCTTAAGTAGGGGCACCTTTCACTAGATGAGGTTGCTCAGAGCCAAATCAAGCCTGACCTTGAATATCTCCAGGGATGGGGCCTCCACCACCTCTTTGGGCAACTTGTTCCAATGTCTCACCACCATAATAATGAAAAACTTCTTCCTAATGTCTAATCTAAGCCTATCCTTCTCTAGTTTAAAACCATTGACACTCATCCTACATGCCCTTACTAACAGTCCTTCCCCAACTTTCTTGTAGGTCCCCTTTAGGTACTGGAAGGCCCCTATAAGGTCTTCTCCAAGCCTTCTCTTCTCCAGGCTGAACTACTCAAACTCTCTCAGCTTGTCTGTGGGCAAGATGCTCCAGCCCACTGATCATCCCAGTGGCCCTCCTGGGGACCCACTTCAAAGATTCATGTCCTTCTTTTGTTGAAGGCTCCAGACCTGGACACAGTTCTCCAGGTGGAGTCTCACCAGACCAGAATAGATTGGGAGAATCACATCTCTCAAGCTGCTGGCCACACTTCTTTTGATGCAATATGGGACGTGATTGGCCTTCTGGGTTTGAAGTCCACATTATTGGCTCATGTCCCTCAGTATCCTCAAGATTTATTTTATTTTTTTTCAGCATTGCACTCTGTCACATCATCTCACAGCCTCTATTGGTAGTGAGGATTAGCCTGCCACAAGTACAGGACCTTGGACTTATTTGAACTTCATGAGATTTGTATGGGACACCTTTCTAGATTGTCCAGGTCCCTCTGGATGATATCCCATCCCTGTGGCATGTCAGATCTAAAATTTTATTTACAATACGTTCTGTGAGCCTTCAAACATTTGATGGTTGTTTCCTAGTTTTATACAAATTTTGCAAGATGCAAGAATAAACTCTTTCTTGCTCTTCTAGTCATGCATTTCTCCAAAATACTAAACGATTTTTTAAGATTCTCAATAAAGAATATTATAGTGAATAAATTTTCTTTTAAAATAATATGATGAAAATATGAGGTCTCATTCCAAGACAAATGGACCAGTCGTTCATTATGGAAACCCTTAACCTCAAATATGTCTGTTATTTCATCTCAATTGTAGAACAAACACCTTTCTTCTTAGGAATGCAATCAAACATAACAGAACCCTACTATGAGAACTTCCTCTTAAAGATAATGAAATATGCATGAAAACAATATTTTTTGGAAGTTGTGTTTTTTTTCAGCTGAACACAATAATATGCAATAATTGATCTTTACTATTTTAATTGAAGTAGTGGGATATGCAGTTGTTTTTTTAAATATACATTGGAAATAACATTACTGTTCATCCCTTCTTAATTTGAAAAATTATTTTCAAAGTAATCTTAAAACTGCATTATTAATAATGACCTGGCACAATACGTATTTTTTGTCATCCAGCGCCTGTCACTCCAGTAGTGATTATATTACTGTGTCAGTGCTTATAAAAGGCAGAAATGAACTTGGGCCGTTTCATGTACTCTGAAAGAACTAGGGTGGAAATGAGATGTGGAGTCCCTCTGAGAAAGATTTCTTTTCAGAGTGCAAAACAAATTACGGCATCAGTGACTTATGATGATGTGTCTTCCCAATAAGAACTTTTCAGTAAGAAAATACATATTTTATTTCTTTTTATTAACTATTTTGCCTTCTAGCTGTACAAAAGATAGTGTTTCTTTGAGTTACCATACCCTTGAATCTTTTGTTCTGAATTTCCAGCAAGTTTGCTGCAGTCTTATCCATTCATTGCAGATAATCTTTCTTCCAACGTTAATGTTCAGCACAGATTATAGGGAAAGATTGCTTTTACAAAATATTTTTTTCTCAATTAATTACTTTATTCACACTGTCACCAACCTTTTCTTCTCATTGGTGTCTTTAAGATCTATAAAAGAGACTCTGCCTGATCTGTTTGTGAATAGTTGCTACTTTAATACTCACAATTTTAAGTTCTAATCCCAATGAGGATAGAAAATAGGCTCATTGTCTAATTTGGCATGTGGATTTCATATGTATCAATCTGTTTTCAGAAAACTATAATGTTTGAAACAGACATTATATTTTTGATATTTAACATGTTATCATTACCCTGCCCTTCTACTTTCTCTGGCAGAGCTAACATCAATGGAATTGCTTGGCAACAGTGTGACCCTAATGCAAAATACTGCTATGTATTTTTTCCTATGATACCATCTGGATCCTAATAATTTTAGCTTTTTTTCCTGGCTGTTATCTTGGCATGCCTAACTATTGGATGTTCTCTCATGGTGGATTTGCTTAAAAGCACAGCTGAGGGTCAGGCAGCTGATTTCCTCTCTTGTGTGTCCAAACATCATTTTCGTTCAGTAGGATCTTGTGTGTGAACATCTTCTCTTCTATTCATATGTTAAAAAACTTCTGGACAAAAAGTATTTATGAGACACTTGGTATCAAGGTTTTAGTTCTCTTTAACCCCCTTCACCAGAGGAAACTATCAGCACTATGTCTGTTATGGATAGGAGCACAAAAAAGACAGTTAAGACAGTTCATTATTATACTAAGTATTAGTGTGTATGTGTATTTTGCCATTAAATGAGTACGTACTGCAAAATGCCAAATGAAGCAGATACTTCTCTAAGGAAGAATATTCAATGCAGATATTTCCATGCCTATATTTGTTAAAGTAAATTTATAGTTTGATTCTGAATTTGCATTTTGGTTGATGATAGACTTAAGTGCTTTCCAGTGAATTCCGGTAATGGAAATCAAATTACAATCATCTTCACAGTAGGCCTAAAGTAATGCATTTGTTTTGCAAACTTCAGTGCACATAACCTTTTCTCAGTCAGCAGCATTTTGCATTGCTTGGATCAGAAATTTTTGAATTATTTTTTTCTCAGTTGCTACTGGCATTGCTATTATTATTTATATTGTTGTAACACCCCGAGGTCACTGCCACAGTGTTAGGCAGTGTCAAGATACATAGTACTACATGATCCATGTTCTGATGTCCTGAGAACTGAAAAGACAAGGAACAGAGGTCTCAAGGGAAATTGCAGACTAATGATAAACCTGGATAGTGATCTTAACTTCACTTTCTCTCCTGTCTCACGGAAAGAAGCACTGTGAAATGTATGGAAGACAAAATTAGGTATGCCATCCTCTATGTGTGTGCCTTATATATACTTAAATGTGTATTAATGTGTACATGTACATATGAACCTAAATGCATATATATGTATATACAATTATATTCACATGTCTTATACCTATAGTCATATTTACAAAGTTCGGCAAAAATGCATTTATAGTTTTTCACCTCTGGATAGCTAATGGAAATCTTTCAGGAAATTATTCTTGACATAATATTTAAAAGGAAGTAGTAGGGGAGCCTCACAGAATTGTTTGTGAAAAGCATTTCAATATTCAGTGGATACTGTGATGGGTAATTAGATGGGTATTTGTGAAGTGAGAAACCAGACTCCTAGCCCTGTGCCAGTCTATAAATCAAGAGTTTTAATGCAGAGAATAGAAGAAAAAATACTCACACAGTGAGCTTAAAGTAAAGAAGCTTGAATTTGTTACACAAGTAAAAATGAGACTATAGGATAAGTGTGATGAACAAGATAATTTTAGGATTTTTGTCTTTGTTAGTAGCTAATGGGTCAGAGAAATAAAAGAGACAGAGATAAATGGCTGGCTTAAATTGAAATTAAGAGACATAATCTTCATATTTGTGGGGAAAAGCAGATTTTTAGAATATTATATTTCTGTGTTTTAACAGGACAAAGAATGGTCTGCTTAGAACTGATCTGGAAACAGAACATAAGGTAGTTAGCAGACACAGCTGGAAGAAGCAAAGGTGAACTAAAGAAACAATCCAGTGCTCGGGAAGACAGTTCATATATGAAAGCAGGGACAAGAAATAGAACGGACATCTGTGACATCTGCGTTGTGCAAGGTACAAAGAATTGGTACAGCAAAAGAGAGCAAACTCAAGAGCTCAGCCACAATCTACTTGCTCAAGTTGACTTGTTGGACCTTCAGTTGTTGACAGAGACAAGAGTCATCTCCAGAGTGGATATGAGAGACATAATCTGACCAAGATTGACCTATAAAGGAAGCAAGAGGGCATAGACTGAACCTAGAAATGCAGATGAAGGAAGAGGAAGCTTCTCTTGCAAGGGACACTAGAACAATGGCGTTTAAACCAGAACTTGATCAGTTTAGCTTTTAGATACTGATAAGAACATGATTCAGTGACATGAAAAGCTGAAGCAATGTAAACTACAGAGATTTGTTAAAAAAATATTATTTTTTTAAACTCTGCTACCTACAAAGATTGTGACTGCAGTGTGTAGTGGCAATTGTCACTGCTGTCAGTGTTTTTTGATTCTGAAAACCTTCCATTATTGTGGCAGTTTTTGCAGGCAGAACTGGGTATTTTTTGTTCTAAGGGATTACCTTTTAACAGTCAGTAATGTAAAGAGGTGACATCCATCTCCTGAAAAACACTTGGGGACTATGAGCACAAGAAGGATGAAGGAACTTTATTTGGCATAAACCATGATCTCTTGAAAATTCTTCGGCATAATAGAGACTTCTTTCCTGCAGAGCCCAAACCAACTCCTTGAAGTAATTCAGCAAAGAAAGCATTAAGTTCTAGCAGTTGCTCAGTTACTTTCACACTGTGACCCATCTGTACTTGTTTTCTCTGTGTTGTGTGAAACTGCTTCTTTCCTATTGACAAGCTATTGTATGCAAGGATACTTGATCCAACTGTCTTTCATTTGGTTTTGCCTCCAATAGATTTTGTTCTCATTCTTTCTCCCTCAGTAAAACCAAACCTCTTCCTTCCATACACAAGTACATCAAAATTGTCAAACTGAAATTAAGAAAGCACACCTCTCAAAGCAGAGATACTTACAAATACATGTACCTGTTTTACAAGCTTGCTCTGTGACAAATTTCAGCTATCGTTTTTTCAAAAAGGCAGATGAAAGAAATCATTAAAGTAAGTGTTGTCAAATAAACCCAAAGTTACAAGTTTGCCTCATAAAGCCAACAGGGGGTGAAATGAGTGGATTTCTCTGAGATACTGAACATGATGTCCCATTAAATCACAATTAATAATGCTAAGATACGAAGCTGGATGAATTACGAAACAGCTTGCTGAAAGATTTATTGAAGTTGTTAATAGAGCTGTAAAATGGGCTAGTCCCAGCTCTTAAGGATTGTCTCTTCTATACTAATTCAATAGATTAGACAATGGGTTTCTGTGTTTCTGGAGGCTGTGGATGATGCACATACTGATGAAGCAGACACCCTGAATAATGCAATAGTTGGAAGAATTTAATTGCCTGATTAAATGGCTGCAATAAAATATCGTGTATCTTAATACAAGCAAAAGTTGAGAAATTATCTTCCCACTGAGTACAGCACTGGTAAAACCACTGCCAGAACAAGAAGTCCAACTTTATTAGCCCAAATTCATGGAAATTTTGCATTAAAAAATAATGCAGGCACTGGAAAATAAGGCTTATAATTATGGCTTATGCATCTCAGTTTGTTTTGTTGTTTAACAAGTGAGCAGGTATTAGATTCTTGTACTTACTTACCCAAGGAAATTATCTTAGTCCAAGGGATTTAAACTGAAAGTAGGCAAAAGCAATCTGCAACAAGGTCACAGTGCAGTATTAATGATTGCAATTAATACTAGAGCAATCTGAGAAAGGTGGTGGTGGTTTCAATACCACCTTTAAGAACAGCTTGAATATTCTAAGAAATGAGGGTAAATTTGGTTTCTATGAGGAATTCTGTATCTTTCATTGCTGTGAAATAACACTCTGATACTTCAAAAGAGGGAAAAACCCCAAATCTTACACAAAAGATATTTCTCTTAAAGTTGGCTTCTGTAGACTATTCTAGCTGTCCCCTTCCTTTAAAATAAGAGCTTTTGTATTGCGCTTATTCTTATAGTACTCACAAGTCTGTTAAGATAATGACGAAAGTAAAATCTCAGGTTTCAGAATGTCAGCTAGTCATACGCTAAAGGTCAGGAAGGGATTTTTGCTGTGCTTGTCTACCTCTTTTATTTAGTTTTGACCCTCCTTCTGAATATGAAAGTGGCGTGAAGGGCCCACTTTGTAGCATCTGACAGACAAGAGGGAATTTCTCTATCTGAGACACTGACAATTACAGCCAAGCTGTCTGCCCTATTCCCCATGCACGGATATAGGAGCATCAATTACAACAAAGTGTTTTAAGATAAACTGTCCCCTGGTTTGGTAAGCTGAAAAAGGCTTTGCTCTGAACTGTGGGAGTTTAAAAGGTGATTGACAAACAGGTCAGGCATCCATGAGCGAATGGTAGAGGGGACAGCAGGGAGAGTAACCGTGTCAGCCACCACAGGTGAAGAAGCCCCTGTTCATCACACACTATTTGATTCTTTGTTGTTTTGCTTTACTCCCAGGATTTGAGTCAACTAATTGCTAGTCTTAGGGTCAAGGAGAAACACTCTATTAACACTCAAAGATGATTGCATTCTTTTTCTGGTTAAGAAAAAAACAAACCATCTTTTGTTTCCATTCTGCACCAAAAAAAACCCAAAACTATAGTTGCAGACAAAGTTGTTGGAATTATTCCCAAATAATTTTTATTTTCTTTATATAGTCATTAAGATAGTAATATTATGCTTATTCTTAATTAGCAATGTTTCCACTATTAAAACATTACTAAATAATCATCAATCAAAAAGAGATATCTTGTATAACAGAAAAATCAATGATGTTGCACACTTTTCACTGTGTGCTCAGAACAATTAAGATGGCACAGTGTTTTAAAACCAGTAATAAAAATTTTCTTTGAGAGATTTGTTATTTTCATTCCAGGAAATACAGTCAGATATCCACAGAATTGTGTATCTACTGTAGAAAATTACTATCCTGTGGTTGTTCAGACAGGGTTTTTTTTGAAAGAAAAAGATCAATTCCCTGTTTTCTCCATCTTTAAGTGTATATTACAAGCATCTGCTCTGTTTTACTGCTCTTTCTGAAAGGAAATTAGAGTTATCTCTGAACTGTTGCATTATTCAAACAAGTTTATCCAGTGCTAAATATCCTATCTCATTTCTAATTTTACTTTGAAATTACCTATTCAAAGCCAAGGATATTAATTATTCTCTTGTAGATTTGTTTTTAAGAATCAAATATTACAGGTATCTTTAGGACCTGCAGTGGTGCCAGCTAGCATTTGTTACAGCTGTTGGGACTAAATGTAAATATTTTAAACTATAAAATGTTTGTATTCACTATGTTTCCCAGTTCTTACTCCATCTAATTGTATGGCCCAAACATTGAATGACTCATGAATTCTGTAACAATACTCTTCACAAGCCAAGCACTATACTAGATATATTTAATAAATCCTTGATTACTTAATGGAATTCAGAGCTCCCCCCCC
>VXBZ01001022.1:120696-163761 GCA_013399135.1 Heliornis fulica | reverse complement strand
AGTGGGACCAAAAAAAAAAAAAAAAAAAAAAAAAAAAAAGACTTTGCTATTACCTAAATACAAGAAGATGTAATTTCCCTTAAAGTCTGGAATCAACAGACACACTGGACTTTTCTCTGTGTTTGGTTCTGAAGAGGTGAGAAGAGGACACCAGCTACCTCTCTGTAAGCAGTATGGAAATTATTATGTGTATGTCACTGCTTTAGCCTACTGTCAATCACTTTGCAATGTCCCCAGTAATGAAACCATTTCACAATCATCATCAGGATTTTCCAGGATGATTATTTGCCCTTTAATTATGTGACCTGCTACCGATGGAGTTTATTTGCATTACAAATCCCATTGTGGTTACTAAAAAGGCTGCCCAGTATATTAATAGTGTTAATGGAAAAATGATTCCTCAGTAATTGCAAAATAGTTTTATCTTAGCACTGTTTACTGGGGCATTTACCCTAGTATTTTCTGAAGTTAATTCTGTTGTTTTTTGAAAATGATATAGGTAGAAATGAGATCTATAACTTTTATTTATGAGACTGACAATAGGTATATATATTCAGTGTTTTGCATCATCTGTTCTGCTTGACCGTTTGGAAAAGTACATCAGGAGTCGCTCTGGCGAATATTGTTACTTCTACAGCGTGCCACGAGATGTCAGTGTTTCAGAATATTACCTTTCTCACAATCTGCTATTAAAAACCCTATTCTGTGGTCTGCATTGTTTAAGGTTCAGTTTTGATATTTTGGGACTAAAAATATAAACTGATTAAATCACTCCTAACTAGAAATGGAAGAGAAATGGAAGAAAAAGGGGAGNAAAAAAAACAACCCCAAAATCAAAAAACCACCCCACATCTAAATATCCCTCTAGAACCACATTTTTATTTCTTCCCTGAAAAACACTACCTTGAGCAAATCTTTGTGTTCTTGGTCTGTAGTGAGCACAGAGCCACTGGGATTTTTTTGTAGAAATCTCCTTTGGTGAATTACAGACAGCACTGCAGCTCCTCTGTTTAGAGTGAGCCAGCAGCTAAGTGAAGCCCAGGACTGATCTAGCATAGCTTGAACAAGAACAGACTCATAATCTGGAGTGTTACATCTGGGGGATTCACTTTCTGAAGTTACAAAACCATAGTAACTGCCAATACAATGCTGCAGCTTTTCTGTATGGAAAGATTTCATGTCAATGGGGTGGGAAAAAAAAGTTAGGTGGGTGAAATGGTGACAATATGATCTTGCCAAGGTCTTGACTAAAACTCAAACACATGTACTGTGCAGCAAAATGGCATTAATTACTTTTCCCTCAGGCTTTAGTAACATCTGCCTGAAGCTCTAAACCAGTTTGTTAAAGGTGAAAATACGCTGCCAAATGTTCCAGTTGGAGAGTAATTTCTCTTGTAAGTATACTCTTAATAGACAGATAAAGGTGTCACACAAGCTGCAGCAGAGGATCAGGAACATTGACTTTAAGATATGTTCTTATTAGACCAGAGGCAGGATTTTTTCAAAGGGAATATAAAATTCTTATTGTCCTCTAGCAACTGGAGTGCATAAAACAAATGAGTATATGCGGCATGTGATATAAACGGAATGCATCATGAAGTATTTCTGGAAAAAATAATGAAAAAAATGACAGTACTGCCAAACATGAGTCCATTGTGAGCCTGATAAACCCAAAACACTAAAAGCAATTTACATTTTATCTTCTGTAAATAGAAGAAGTAAATATATTTACTTATAACTAGCTCTGGTAATGTCACCAAGTCAAAGAAAAAACAGCTTTTTGAGGGTTGAGGGTTCTTTTAAAGTCTATCATTTGGTATATAATCTCTCCCACTGCCAAAAAAAGGCTGAAACCACTAAAAAAATAAAAATATTTTTTCTTTTTGATAATGTGGTAAGGACTCCAAGTCATGAGTCTAGTTCCCTGCTTTTTGCACCATTCTTTCTTATGAAAACTATCACTGTCTTCTGCAGAAATGTTCTCATTTGCAATTCCAACTTTCCACTTTGTTTCTATAGTATAGATTTTAAAATGCTTCTGTAAGAGCAGAGTGTTTGCCCAAAGCACACAGTTATTCACGCAGTCACTGGCTCAAAGCTAGCAGGATGCATTCTCCCTGCAGCCTCTCCTGGACCAGGGTGTCACCTGAGTTGCCTGTAGATATTCCTGGCTTCTGAGTTGTAACATCACTTTCTTCCTTCTGAAACAGCAACTTCATTGTGAAGACACAATAAAAGAGAAGAAAAGAGAATAATGAAAAGGAAAGGAAATAAAGAAACTATAACTTCTACACGTAAATATTTAATTCCAGTACATACACTTACCTTATGTATTTGTCACTTCAAGTAACTGGTGTCAGGAAAAAATGCTTAAAACTGTTATATATATTTCTTTATCTATAAAACTCACTAGCAATTATTTCCTGAGAGGCAACATAATTTCTCTATATTCCACTCTTATAGCAAGGCAAACAATAATAAGAGGTTTATCAAACTCTGAAGCACCCAAAAGTACATTGGTGATAGATAATCAGCTAGATTTATCCGCAGAAGGGTGCTCCAGCTCAGATAGGAAAATACAATTAATTTGGCTGCTCTGCTGCTTACTGTGATCTGCTGATGGTCTAACATGCAAAACAGAACTGAGCTGTGATAGCCACTGTCATTGAGGTTTGCATCAAATGTCTTCTCATTCCAACATTATCAAAAAAGATTGTGACATGAGTAACTTTATACTCTGGAGCAAGTTCTCTGCTTCCACCGCGCACTAACAGCTGGGGGTTTTCATGCTCAATATTTTCTCTCATAATAGTCGATACAACTTAGCAAGAAATTGTAATGTCATAGATGGCTGTACAATTTGACACAGGAAACTATTGCACTGGAAAAATATGATTTTCACAGAGGCACTGCTAATTTACAATAATAAGAGAGTGATAGAAACAAGTAATTTTAGCACACACCACTGACTTACACGTGCAGAAACATACAGATAGGTATGTGTATAGACCTTCATACCACTCTGTACTTACTATGTTCTTACAATTATTTTGGATACACTATATCAGATATCTCTTGATTTGCTAGGGATGTTTTCTACAGGAGAAAAAGAATCTTGAAATACCCCAGAATAAGCAAAATTACTTCATTTTTTTTACCCCCTATATTGCTATGATTGGACTCCCTGTGGCAGAGAAAGGTTATTCTTCAAACATACAATTTACTGTCAAGCCCTAAGCAATAGGTATCCAGTGAACTTCATTTACCTTAAAGCTCAGAGGGAAAAGTTGCTTGGGTTTGAAACACTCAGACATTGTTGGCATCCTTTTGAGGAGCAGTGCATACAGTAAGAACTCTGTTTTGACCTCTGTGTTAGCTATGAGACATCAGTATGTCATAGCTGCATGTCCTGAGGTTGAAAAGTGTCAGCTGTGTCCACTGAGTCCTCACCTCGGACACAGCATACATGTATTAGAAAATTTTGCACAATGGCCCTTGACCTGAAGTGCTGTACTCCAATGAGCTATTTTGAAAATGTTTTGTAACAAACAAGCTACACTCTACATGAAGGCATTAGGCTGTATTTATATCTGCTAAGTAGAGCAGTTGAGAGAAAGTCTGTGACTTCCAAATTAAGTTAAAGGCTCAGCACCAGTCCGGGGTTAATGCTGAATATTCATTATATCAAACCTTGATGGCTCCTTCTCATGGTTACCTTAGCTGTTTGCAGAACCTTGGCCCTTAGGTTGTGACCCTGACTTGAATTTAACTTAATAATAGCTCTACAGAAACTGCAAAGACTCAAAATCAGGACATAAAGATTTTTTTCCACTTTATCCCTATACTGGACATTTTATATCTTCCTCCTACACTTACCTGCGTGGAGACAAAGCTATGATCATTTTTCTATGCAGGGATTCAAAGTTTGTCTTATTCTGCTACTACTGTGCTCTTATTACTGTTGTAACTGCCAACCAATAAATATATAAGACCAGAGTTTACAAGCCCTTGGTATTTTAATATCTTTTCCTTCCTCAAAATCCTTGATAATTGTTTTGCAGCATCCTGCACGTGAGGTCAAGGGCATTGTAAATCTGTACCTTTATCTCTGATTCCGAGATAGAAATATGCAAATACCCTTTTCTCTGAATTACCAAGAGCATCAGGACTTCCTGCACCAAGCTATTGAAAGTGGCACCTTGCCATTCTGACTAGGTCATTCAAATCGGCACCAGGCCACTAGATCTGTCTCCAAATCATAGAATCATGGAATGTGTTAGGTCGGAAGGGACCTTTAAAGGTTATCGAGTCCAACCCCACTGCAGTAAGCAGGGACATCTTCACTAGATCAGGTTGCTCAGAGTCCTGTCAAGCCTCATCTTGAATATCTTGATTATCTCCAAGGATGGGGCCTCTACTTATATTAAAATAATATAAAAATATGAAAATATTAAAAAAAATTAAAGACACACTAGGCAATGGCCACTATCCCTGAACTTTGGTCTAGTTTGTATCTCCTTTACTTAAGATCCTGTTTATTTTGGTGTTGCCAAGCAAAGCTGAGATCCTCATCATTATGTTCTCAGTTGGTTCCCCTTGTTTTTGCACTGTCATTAATGAAATGCAAGGAATGCTTTGCAAGAAATCTTTGTTCGTGTTTTGCCCATTGAGTGGATGAGTGTTGGGAGTAGAGGCATTCCCCAGTGGTGTATTTTGACATGTCTAAAGTTGTAATCCACCTTATACAGCTGGAAAAATGTGCTCTCCTACTGTTCTGTTTTGCTGGTTAGGTAAGCACCGAACCATGCTTTCAGAGATAAAACATTATTTTCATGACTACTATGTTCGTAAGTTTAAAATGAGTCACAAGTTCAGTTAACCAACATTGTGTCACACAGTTTTATATTTGTGCTAAGCGAATGATTAGAGGTGCTGACAAGCATGTCCATGTTCCGATGACGAATCATGTTTTGCTGATTACAGCTCCTAACTTTTGTCTGAGTCATGCTTACAGTTTTTTTCTCAAAAATCAGAACACAGAGGAATTCCTTATACTTTCTTTGGATGGCAAGTTTGTGAGTTCTTCACTGAATTAATTAATTTTAGAATTTCTATTTTTTAGTAATCCTAATGTCACCTTTTAAAAATTCTTTTTTTCTAGAAGGCAATTTCAAATGTAACCATTTTTCAATAGAAAGATTAAAGTAAATTTTATGAACGTTTCAATTCTAACATTTTCAAAGAAATGTAACCTTTTACCTTCTCTTGTGGGTTTGAGGGGTGAGTTTTTTTCAGAAAATAATGTTTCAAAACACTTAACACTCATTTCCATTCATTCTACATTCACCATCTGCTTTATGAGAGGTTTTTTTTAAGCAGTACCACTAAGGTTTTATGGTGGATTAGTTCTCATAATTGAGACAGAATTATTGTGTCCAGAAAGAATAGGTAAAGATTATGCTGTCTTCCAGAAAGCCCATCTCCACGAGTAATGTGGGGCCACAACTTTTTATTTCAATTTTCCCATCCTGAAAATAACTTCTGAGAACCACAATATATTTTATTCCTGCAGAATCTTTCAAATTACTAACTATTACTGAATTGCTAATTCCACTATCTTCAGGGTTGGGTTTTTTTTGTTTGTTTGTTTTGGGGGTCTTTTTGTGATGAATTTTCTAGTGAAATTTGTTACTTAATTTTTTTCCTGCCTTCTACATTAAAATAAAGTTGCCCGTGAGCGAGGCAAAGGCTTGCATTTCATTATGGCCATGAGCAACCCTACACTGCAGATTCCAGGCAGACAAGCATACTGTTTTCTCTGATGTTAGGGTGGGAGGTGGCTACATGGAGCTTCTGCTGAGTGAACCACAGGATTTTTCTGGAGTCTGTAAACGTGATGAGCTGTATTTGGTTTGGGTAGTGAGGGGGTTATGGGGGTTATGTGTGGATAGAAGTCAAGCTCTGTTGTTGCAGGAATTCAGGCAAACATTTTTGGCAAGAGCAATTACAGGTGTTTGATTGTGGCAATAAGGAGGGGACAACCAATCTCTGCTGTTAATCTTTCAAAAGTGAAAAAAATCCACCTTACCTTTAAATTGGAAATAAAAAATTCTTATATAAATAAAAACAGCAAGTAGAAAATATGGGAGGAGAAACAGAAAAAATCCACAAAGCATAAATGGATTTTTCTTGCGTCTGTTCAAGCATGTTTGTAGAATTCTGCAGCCACTGCTCTTACACCCAAGGGGTTTCCATAACCTGGAGAACAGTGACAAGGACATTAATTCATTAGCAAGTGATGACTGAAACATGCATCCCTACAGCTTCTTTATAACATGTTGTATTCTGCATTTGGTAGGAGATCAATGTGTCTGACTTAAAAAGGATCCATACTCTCAGATGCTTTGTGCTTAAGCAGCACAAATTTTAATTCTGTTGTGTTATGAAAGAGGAACAAGTGAAGTTGTGTTCTCGACAAGCTTTTCTGCTTTCTTATTTCATTTGTAGGATGACTCACTATCCTATAAGTAGATTGCCTACAAATAATTATGATTCTATAGCATGAGCACTAGCTTGTCGTTTAAATGGCAGTATTCCAGGTTTTTTCCTATCATATCTATATGGACCAAAATCTAAAGATTTATGTTTTGTGGGTAAAGGAAACAAATTATAGGTTTACCCTTCATGGGTATTTATGGTCCATGAGTTTTGTGGATATTTTTATCATTGAATTTGAGAAAGATAACGAATCTACAAAAGAGAGGCTTTGAGAGTGATAATAAAAATCTATGTTAAGAAATGCATATAATGAAAGTGTACTAGTCTGAGATATCTAATAATGCTAGGCAATAAATGAAATCTAGTATAATTCACAGCTTTCTGCAAGCTCACAAAGTATTCCTGTTACTAGAGTTGACTGCCACACAACACCTTTTATTAGAAGTAAGTTTTAGAATCTACTGTTCTTCCCAGTACAAACTCTGTAAAGTTTTAAATCTCAGCTATAAAACTTCAGAAATAGACAATGTAGCTCTCAAGGTCAGAGAAAGCGGGCTTTTTTTCTGTTTTTAGGAAAAATCATTGATGTGTTTTTAATTTTAAAAGCATCAAGGTTGGTCTTGCTGTTGCCTGAAATCAGTGGGCTATGCAAAGAAAGTGCTTCTGCATATGCAACTTATGCTGGCACAGAGCTACATCTTAGTATGATGTGGTATCAAAATGCAGACCACCACAGAGTTAATTCTTTTGAAATAGGAGCTCGTGTTCCCATTCTCTTGCTCTAGTTAGTGAATTTGTTGCTGTTGTCATTCATTAAGGCCAATAATAGATATAAATATCTATGAGAAGCATTTGATACCGTGAATCTGCATGGGAAGTAAGAATTGTACTCTGTTGTTGTTATAGTTACTTATGACAGTTTTTCAGAACAGCATAGCTTATTTGTACCACTCACTTGAGTGTGAGCTTCATAATATATCTGGAAGAAACGAGGTGAGAATCTATCTCGTGTGAGTTTTGCTATTTTCCACACATGTTCATCAGCTTAGAAGTGCACAACCCAAAAAGACAAAGTAACTGAACAGTGGGTATTTTGGCATCCATACATAGTGGGTTTCTTCATGCACCTTGTTGCAGCTGCCTCCTGTTCACATTAAGCTGGAGCTACATCCTGGTCAAGAGACTGTGCAGAACTAATGTACATTTACAGTCTTCTCCAATCCATATTTATTTTTAGCAGAAAAACAGGAAAATTGCTTTACCATTTTACAACAGTAGTTCCTAGAAAGCTGCAACATACTTTGCCTTCTCAAAAGAATAAGGGTACACTATAGTAAACTGTGGTATGTTATTCCTGTAGACTAGGATTAAGGGATGTAGTAAAGGCAGCAGTCATGCCAGATAGTATTATTAAACATTTAGGAAAGTTGAGCTTTGAAGTCAGGTTTGAAAATGTTTCCTGTTGGTAAGGCATATCAGGGAAGGGATTAAGGAAGGGGCAACATGAAGCTCAGATTTTGTATCACCTGATTGCCAGTGCACTTAACTCTAGTAAATAATTGCATGATGCCTTACAATCCGTATGTTTTACCATGACATGCTGTGATGAGCTACCTTTTGTTAAATCTTTTTAAATAGCTGTCAGTCAGAAAACTGTACTAATTTGGATTAGTAAAAGAGCTTTTTAAAGTCACCTCGAGGATTACTGTCAGAAGGGTTATTCTTTTCATTCAACACAGCAAGAAGTCATGTCCTGTTCAGACATCGAATCCACATGCAAAAGACACCCTTGTATCATATCCTACATTAGTAACCATCTCCCTGGAACTCCCCTTGTAATGCAAATTTCTAGGCCTTGGTTTGAGAAAGCATCACAGCAAGAAACTATTAAAGCTTCTATATCTGCAGTTTGGTATATTCATTTACCTTTCCAATTGGATTTTTTTGAGGAGAGAAGGTGTTGAGTTTTTGTTTTGTTTTGCAGCTAGTTCACATTGCATCTGTGCTTCCATATTTACCACAGAGTTTCTCTGCTGGGACACTTAATTAATTATTTTTTTAAAAATTATGCTTACTCCAGGTGCAGTAAAAAAGAATGTGCATTCATTTTAGTTATTACATTAAAGCCAGCCTAACCATTTGGTTCGAATACATGCATAGACAGACAATATTATTTTTTTTTACCATTTGCTTTGCCAAGGCTTACTTGTAGATGAGTGTTTCTAAATTTTATTCTCCTGAGGTGAAAAAAAATGCTATAGGAATATACTCCTTCTGGAATCTCTTAGAAGGTTACACAAATACATTATTAAACACTGACACCATATAAGCATGTTTGCAAATTTTCTGTGTCATCTGCTCTGTGGTAACTGCCCTGTGCTTGATCCAGCTCTACCAGAAAGGCATGGTAGCATGTCCCTTTGAGAAAGAAATCCAAACATCTTCACATTATTTTCAATTTATTCTGGGTAAAGAGACACGTCCAAAAAAGAAACGGAAATAAAATGTAACTTACTCTAAGAAGTGTATTCAAAGTAAAATTGATGGAAAACTTATTAACACCAAAATAAGAATCTTGCAGCGTATTTTTTTCAAGACAGAAGAAGTGGCATTGGAGAGGAGTAATCTTTGCTTCTTTTCTATAAACTGATTTTTAACATAATTTGAAAAATTGGCTTGTCACCTCTCAAATGTTACATCTATCCTACCCTGAAAACAGACAAATAGCAGTAACAGAAAAAAATGGTAATGAAACAATAAGACTGTGTGTGGACTGCCAAAACTGAAGTTCATGTAATGTTGAGACAGCTTGCTTTAAGTATTTCAGTGCCCACAAATGCAACAAAAGAAATGCTGGTAAATCCCTGTTAATGCTGAGAACTCAAACCCCAAATTTCTCTTCTGCTCATGTGAACACATTGTGATATATATACGATATATATGTATGTAGATTATTTTTAGGAATCTGGGATATGCAGTATTAGAAAATTTCAAACTTTTGCATGAAAGTTGTCTAATATAAAACCACAATATTATATATTTTTATGCAATAATTTTTTTTTTTGTCGCCTCGAACTTCCCTAATCAACTGAATAAAAGGCCCCAAAGTGTAGGCTTTTGTGTATATGCTTCTACTCTGGGAAAAAAAAAAAATAAAAGGAGAAAGAAAATGTGGTGAGGTTTTTTTTTTTTTTCTGCAGTATATCTCTCAGACATGGTGCAGTGGTATATTCATCAAGAATTTATGTGATAAGTATATTATCAACCACTTTTCAAAAAGTCACTTTGTCTCCTAGGACTTAAAGCCTGAAACTCTGCTATGGCAAACCTAGAATGAAGAAACTTCCTTGGCATAGTTAAACATTTCATGTGAATTTTTCCAATCACATTTTGCAGGAAATATCTTCTTGTTCAAATAACAATGACAACTGATGGTCACTTCTGTTTGGGAAAATAAGAATATATTTTTCCCTGTAGCACTTAACCATTTCTCTAGAGATTTCAGTATAACTCCTGATGTTAACTGATAGTTGTTTTCAATTCTCTTTGTAAGTTTATGTCTATTTGTGGGTTATTTCTTTTGGTTCAGGTGAGTTGGTGCCATATTTTTTACTAGAGAAATACTACAGTTAAATATTATTTATGTACAAATGGTATATGAAGTTCGTTTTCTCTGGGTAAAGCGGTTAAAGAGCAACACAGGGTATTTATTTTCTGCACCAAACAGATATTCTCTTTATTCTTGGTATTTTACCAGTGTCAAAATACTACAGTCCAGTGGTGATACATGAAAAAGAAGCACTCTTACATCACTGAGGAGACTATTAGCCACCTACCTTAAAGTACTGTCATATTCTTCCAAAGTTCACTGAGACTTGATACAAACCATGGCAGTATTCTGTGTTCTCACCGAATGACTGAAAATTTCAGCAAGAAAGGCAAATGTGAGGTTGTCTACAGCATTTCAGGAATATTCCTATTTCCACTTTGCTCTCAAATAATATTTTCAGTTTAGGTTTTCATTTAAAACTGTCCATGACGTGTTTTCATTACTCTTTTTTGTGGTTTAACCCCAGCTGGCAACTGAGCACCACACAACTGCTGGCCCACTCCCCTGCAGTGGGATGGGGTGAGAGAATTGGAACAATAAAAGTGAAAAAACTTGTGGGTTGAGAGACAGACAGTTTAATATTTGAAATAAAATAAAACTATTGTTACTGAGTGCAGGTTCATATGCAGGTGCCAAAGAAAACTTGAGTAATGCTTCATCTCCTGAAGCAAATAAAAATTGCTACAAGCTTTAACCTCATTTCACTTAAAATTAATTTAATACATCCTCCTAATTTAAAGACACAGTGAGAATTTTGTTAAGATATTCCAAAGTCCTTTAGAGTTGTTCCTCGTGACCTTACACAGAAGGGTTATTTAAGAGCCTTGTTCAACTTCCTTTTCTATGTTCAGGTTGGTGCTGTGCACAGAACAAGATTTGTCTCAAGTAAGGTTTTCTCAGGAGAGGAAATTCCCATTCCCTGGTTTTGACATGATTCATGTCAAATACGGCTAATAGAAAGACAACAATAAAGCCCTCATATGAAGTGAGAAAGAGATCTATTGCTCTTGATAAAACGTTATACTTCAGTCCTTGTATTACAGTGTCTGTATATATATGCATATAAAAAATATCCAGCAAGATTCAGACACCCTATCAAGTAAGAAGTTCTAACTGAGCTGTGTAGTCTCTCTCTTTCAGAGCTATCTGATATGGCATGTGTGTCCCCAGCACCAGATTGCTCTCCAGCAAGGGCTGGGTCTGGCCCAATCAGTTTCAGAAAACTGACCTGATTACCATGTCAAGCAAATTGCAGCAAATATTAGTCAGCACTCCTCAAACACCATATAGCATCTTGTGGTACAAGTGAACATGCAATGCAGGGGTTAAAACATGATTCAAATCGTGTAATGGCTGGAGAGCAAATGAGCGTGCACATAGTTTTGTTGGTTTAACCAGTGTGCTCTATACCTCTTACTTTGCATGACATAGGTATATATGAAAGAGTCAAACTCCATGAAGCACAATTAGTTTTTTGTGGGGTAGTGAGAACACACAGCTTACTCTCTGGTAGACTGTGAAGCCATTTGCTGTGAACTGTTTATGTGTGACAGAGGAGATTTAACCAACCCTGACCCTTATGATTTGGTCTGCCAAGGAATAAGCATGAGCCGTCTGCCCAAGACTCAGGTCTACCATATCTTAATCACAAATAAAGAATCAGGATTGGGATAGATAATTTTGTCTCATGTCTAAGATCACCTACATTTCTTAGTTACCTGTAGTTTTAGTTAAGGTACTACTTCTTTTCATGACATGGAACAATGAGCGTCCCCCAAAGTTAACATCTGAAAATCAAACTGTAAACAATTTCTAGTACAAATTCATCATTTTCTACAGAGATAGAATACAATTTAAGAAATGACCGATTGAATGTTGCTTTAATTGAAAAATCTTTAAGCAGTTCTGATTTTTCATTTTAAGTAGTTCAGTTTGTCAAAAAACCCTTTTCCTTTATTTCTAGCCTATTCAGCTTGGTCAAAATCAATTTCTACAAGAACCCACCAGATTGTCACAAGATTAGTTCTTTTTTGGGTTTGGTTGTGGGTTTTTTTTAACACCAAACTATTGCTATATGTAATATACATAGGAATAAAAACGGAAAGGAGTTTTAAAGTTCATGTAGCACAATTTCCTAGAGTTGGAGGTTTTATGTCATAATATTATTCATAAACTTTTCAAGCTCCATATTAAATAATATTTTGGTCTCCAAAGTTCCTCACAGAAAACTTTCCAGAACTTCATTTTTATGTTAGTTCAGCCTAAATATATTCATGGCCATTGAATATGCTTTGCTCTTCTGCCAGCATTGTTCTTCATCCTCAATAGCTTTTCTCCCACCCTGCAATTTGCCCATACTAATGTATTTATAGAAAACAATTACATATCCTCTCAGTCTTTGTTTCATTGGGCTGAATCTTTATGCCTCCAAGCTCTCATAATCTCTCCTTGATAAAAGAGACTTTCTTGGCCACAAGTTATGCAATAGCTTCCTTTGCATTTTTTCCATATTCTAGAAAATCCTGTAAAATCATGGAGTTGAGAGTTTTGGGGAGTATTTAGGGTTGGATATATTCAAAGTTTTTTACCTTTCTGAGAAATACTTGCCAGATAAGATCTGTCTATTTTATTACTGTCTAAGAGTCAACATATTGTGATCTTTCTGCTTAATCATTATCAGTTGGTAGTAGCCAAATTATTACAGAATATCTTTTGATTAATCCCTTCTGAGTAGTCAGCCATATCACATTATTACCTGATTTTTGACATAGCTTAAATGCATGACTTGCACTCCAACTAAAAATTAATTTAATGTTCTTGATATTTGATACTTCCCATTCTTTCTGTGTAGTACCCCATTTTCCCTCATTGTAGTGATGCCTGCCACACTGTGGCCATGCACTCCACCCTAGTAGAGCCTTCACCTATATCGTGCCATGACCAAGGTTTGAAAAGGAGCAAGCTCCTTCACTTAGCCGTACTGCTATATCTGACATGTCTGACAATCGATGTTGAAAGATCTTAGCTGGAAGCATGGAATTTGACAACTGAACCTTGTCTTCATATCCTCAAATTCCAGTGTGATCTACAGCAACCTCTGATTAGACTATACCTCTTATCCTCAAACTTTCTTTTCTAGAGATGGTATCCAATGACACTGTGTAAAAACAGTATCCTTCTTGTATCTTCATACATGTGTACCTGAAAATAAAAAGTATTGAAGAGCTCCTAATTGCAATTATTCTTCTATGTCTTCAGGTTAATTCATGCATTGTCTAAGTTATCTTTTCACCTTCCCTTCCTTTCCTCTAACTTCAAAGCAGAATACAAAAGCTGTAAACCTGTAAATCTTGAATGTTCACCCTCTTACTTACTTTGCTGAACTTTCCAGGAATGTGGTTTGTAAACAATGTTAAGCCTTTTGATAGGTTCCCAGTTTTAAACCATCAGTGAGCCATAATGAAGGAGGATTCATTGTTGTTATATACATATGTATTTTTAAAATATCCTATTTATGGCCTACTGTACTAAATAGAACCTGCAAACTTCAGTCAAAGCACAGACAGGTCTCCTGTGATCTAATAAATTGCCAAAAGCAACATTTAGCTACCAAGAGAAGTTCTGCCAGAAACATGTCGACTATTATTGGCACATTAAATTAATTGTTAAAACTTTGAAATATTGGAATATAATTTTAATTCCCTTGTTATTTAAACATTTTTTATTTAAGGTAAACATGAAAGTATACTTTGCATATATGTTGATTCACTAATATATTCTCTTAAATATCTCTTTCCATTTAATTCAGACTATGTCATTACATCAATTCGTCCAATATTTTAGATAATTTAGTTGATTTTATTAAAAAAACCCAACAAAACAACAAAAAACTCCAATGGTAATTAGATAGTCTTCACAAAATATTATAAAATACTGCTTCTGAACATATTATGAATTAATTGATTCTATTTACTTTTGCTGCAAAGAAGGATCTGGGAGTCCTGGAGGACAAGTTCACCATGAGCCAACAATGTGCCCTTGTGGGCATGAAGGCCAATGGTATCCTGGGGTGCATTGAGAAAAACACAGCCAGCAGGTTGAGGGTGGTTTCCCTCCACCTCTACTCTGCCCTGGTGAGGCCACATCTGGAGTCCTGTGTCCAGTTTTGGGTTACCCAGTTAAGTAAGACAGGGAACTACTGGAGAGAGTCCAGTGAGGGACTACAAAGATAATGAGGGAATCGAAACATCTCTCATATGAGGAAAGGCTGAGAGATATGAGTCTATTCAATCTGGAGAAGACAGAGAGGGGATATGAGCAATACTTACAAATATCTAAAAGGTGGATATCAAGGGGATGGAACCATCTTGCAAAGTCTAGATGGGGCTAGGGGTTTTCTTTTAATCAGAAGACCAGTAGAGTATGTAATATTTTTTTCTGCCTTTCAAATTAGAGAATTTAAAATGGATTCTTTCAAATTAAAGTTGCCATAGTAATTTCTCCTATCACTAGCATGGTGTCTTGGTTCATCTCCAGCCAGCAGCTGAGCACCTCATGGCCACTCACTTATCCCCTTCTGGCAGGATGAGGGCAATGGGGAGACAAAGGCAAACCTCAGGGGTTGGGGTAAGGGCAGTTTACTGGGGCAGAAAAGGAAGGGGACATAACAACAACAGGACTTTGAATATACACATTGGGACATAACACAAGGCAATTTGCCAACTCAGTGACCAACTAGACACTTAGTCCACATTCAAGCTGTCCTAGAGTCCCTTCCCAACTAGCTCCTTTTTTATGATGAGCATGATGTCACGTGGTATGGAATAAACAATTGTCCATCTTAACTCACCTGTCCTTGTGGAAATTATCCTAGTCAGAACCAGAACACATGGCTACACAAGAAAGTTAGTTACTGAAGATTAGCTTAGTTAAGTTTATTAAATTTAACTGCACCACAGTATACATCTACATTTGTTCTTATTCTTCTTTGATTTAGATGAAAGTGGCTGACTACAGGTTTAAATTTAACCATAACAATACACGGTATCAGTTAAGAAACAGAGGATTTGGTTAAGTCACCTCTCTTCTAGTCAATAACAGAGGGCAATGTGGTCTTCTGGTTGCTTCTGTTTAGTTATCAATAATCTCCACTGATTAGAAGATACACACTAGCATTAACCCTAATCACGTCCCTAATGCCTGGTTTGGGGGAACAGAGACAGAGAAGATAAAAGCCATGAAAGTTTCACAAAGCTATGAGGCACTGGAAAATGTTCAAAACAGAGTCCGAAAGTAGAGACTAAAGAGCAGGACAAAAGGCAGAAGAGCAAAGGTTCTTTGTAGCTGAGAATTCCTTTGAATACTCACCACAGTAAAGCAGCCTTTAAAGGAGAGTGCACAGATCGGGAATTGCTATATTTTCCTTACAACTGGACCCTTTTAAGAACTGCTGCTGCCAGAAGCCATTCATTTAATCCTGTGCTCATTGCTCACTACCGACAGGGTTTTTGAGATAAGTGAAAGCTCTCCTTTTCTGCTGTGCTTGCTCATCAGCTGGTGAGAAGTGCAGAGAGCTGACAGACAGCACTCAGACAACTAATCCATAAAGTGAGAGAATAAATTTGAGAAACAACATCTGTAACTAAAAAGAGATGGTATTAAGATGGTGTTAAGGTTTGGTATTTTCAAGGTTTGGCGTCTGCAACGCTTTTCTTGGAGAAATGGGCATTGTTCAATTTTGAGTCACGGCAACCACCCACGCAGTACAGTATCTGCTGGCAGATCTCCTAATGTAGGAGAAATCCTTTCTGTAAGAAAGTCATTTGGTGGCTTCTGTGTCACAAGAGCAATGCTACTCTTGGGATTAATAAAAAGGCTATTATGTGGCAGAGCTCTGTAAGCTTCAAAAAGGTTTGAAGTCCCAAATTAGAGAAGCCTCCCTAATTCTTTTCAGCCCTATGGGATTCAAAAGTATCCTGCAAATCCGTCCCCTGACACTAACTGCACTGTAAGGTAAAATCTCACCACCTGAGGTGGCCTAAGAGTCAGGGTTTGAGGCTGATTGTCAGAGGCAACCTTGACTTCTTTGAACAGGCAGACACAATGGGACTCAGTACTGAAGTTTGGTTCTATCTTGTCCTCATTAGCCTCAGATAAATAAGCTTGGCTTATTTCACTTAAGATTTCTGTGATTCATGTGCAGAGCACAAGTAGGTAGTCTGTTTCAGAGAAGTATCTCATAGAAAGAGGGAGGTTAGCCTGAACAATGTGTGGGAATTGTACCTCCTGGCATTTTATATGGAAACAGAAATGTAAAAAAAAAAACCCAAAAAAAAACCAACAAAAAAAAAGATCAGGTTTAGGGTTTGACAAAGTAAAGATGCCTGGAAAAGTTTAGGAAGGGAAATTCAGACAAAGCAATTGCAGCAGTTCTTGAAAATCTCATATTATTTAATCCTAAAGACAAAGCAGCGAGTCATGCTTGAGACCTCCTAATGTCTATGACCTTATGCAGAGAATTGGATTTGAATGGATCTTGTCTGAGAGCTAAAACAGTCACTTACTGGTTTCTAAAATTTCAGGCTTGCAGTCTAAATATTTGCACATCTTGATAGAAATATTTAAAATAAGTGACCCTGGTGAGGAAAACTAAAAAAAAAATAAATAAAATTTTTGCTAAGATTAGGTGATATGACTGTTTAAAAAAAAGACCGAACATAGAACAATTCTGCAATCAAAAAGAAATATTTAAAAGGTGAGTGTGGGCAGACATAAGAATAGAAGGAAGAGAATAATAATCCAAAATATTTTATGTGGTCTTTTTCTCATGTTTCTTATAATTCTTTGGCTGAAAGTTTCATCTCACAGCTTTCAAAATGGTGTGGAGAGCCCAAGCAACTTGGTAGAGTCAGGCTGAACAGCTTTTGCAAAAATGGGTTTTAATAAAAACTCTATTTGATTCATAATCCCTACAAAAGGCACAGCTTCCAGATATATTCAAGATGATCTCTGGAATATACACTATTGAGAGAGGAAAATATTTTCCTCCTGGGATGGTTTTTTACTTCCATTTTCAGGTTGGAAAAATTCCTAATAACTGGAAAGCAAGATCTACATAGGGTTTTCTGTAATAACATTATGGAAAAAAGTAGCATTTTTAATATACTTTTCTAATGTCTGGACATTGCAGATACTGTTAAATATAACTATGTAAATAAATGGTTCTCAAAGTAAAATATGGAAGAAGTAATAATTTTACAAGAATTAAAATGAATTTTATTTGATTTTTATGAAAGCAGTGTTTAAGCTGGAAGAAAAAGCCCTGTGATTTATATGTTCATATTTGTTATAATGTGGTTTTTAACTTTTTTTTTACTCACTGTCATTCACTTTTTCTTCTTTTATGGCACTGTAAATTGAGGCTGCTCCTTTTAATTAACCACAATCTGTATGTATGGGTTTACAGATCTTCAACAAATATGCCTCCTCAGCACTTTTTTGAAGGTATAAATCCAGAGAAATTTTATTTAGTACATTTCTTTACTAGCAAAAGGTGGCAGAAGGCAGTATGTCCTACTGAGGCCACTCAGTTCAACTTGTCCAAGTGACAAAACAGTCCCACTGACAAATAATTACTTGTTTATACCCACCACCACTATTACTTAAAAAAAAAAAAAAAAGTAAAATAAAATATTGCTTGGGCTTGAAAATCTAGGGTTTAGACTGGATCCATGTCATGTACATGTGCAAGCCATCACGGTTTTATCAGATTTTTCACTAATAAAACTAGAGTTTTCTGTTTTCCTGTGGATAGGAAACCAATTGCATTTGTACCATGGTTAATCTCAGGGGCCTAAGATAGGTGGAAATTGGAACTAATTCAAGACTCTGTCCTATCTGTGTTACAGTCTAGGAGATTAACTTGCTTTCAGAACCACACAGAAATTTTGATCTGAGTGAGAAAAAGCTGGGAGATGGCCTGATGCTGACCTGAGGAGCTGAAAGGAGTAAGTACAGACTTAGAAATTAGACCAAATGCACCCAATTAGACCAAATTAGACCAAATTCTACCTTCTGCCAAAGGTAGAAATTCTACCTTCTGCCAAAGGTATCAAATTCTACCTTCTGCCAAAGGTAGAATTTGATACATTCTAGAGTTATTTTTTAAAAGAACTAATTTTTACACTGATAAAATCTCCATAGGATTTATTAGTGCTGCCATTGTTAAATCATTATCTAGTAGGCATTAACATAAAAACTATGAGAAATGTAAAGAGAAATGAGAGTAGCTTGTCTTCATAATAAAGAGGGGAAAAAAAAACAGTAGAAACTTCATACATTTTGGGAGGGATGTCTCTTTTATATTGTTTTAATTAATGATTGGGGTAGGAAAACACATATTTCATAATGAAATATGTTAATGGTACAAATGTGATCTCCTTAATACTAAGTAGATTTGGATTCTATACGTGTCTTCTTATGCTATAGGAATATAATATATAATATTAATAACAGACTGATCAGTAATCAATGTGCAATCAAAGGGGTGATTTGTAATAATAAGACTTTTTAATATAGACTTGGAACTCACTGTGCTTAAGCCGCTGTGAAGAACTGTGACTGTTGATTGTCTCAACATCGCTGCCATATCATCCTCATCAAAAAGGAACAAAAGGGAGCTTATCAGACCTTGACCAAGCTCTCCCTACATTCTTATGCAAAGCACTACCATCAGCCTTAACAAAGGAGTCTGAAAAGCGTCCAAGGCAAAGACTATCACCACTAACGACGATATCCCACACCTGGAGTTGGAGTAGGGGAGTAAAGGGGATCTGGAAATTCCTCAAGGACAACATTGGGCAATAAATTCTCGGGCAGCACTATAAAAAGACAGAACGATGAAGAGGAGAAAGGAGATGTTGATTANCTGCCCCCCTCTTTTGCACACTTGTCATAGGCTAAATAAAGTAAAATGTACACTTGACTGCGTTTTGAGTCTTAATTCTGTTCCCGAGAATTATAAGAACCTAGTCACGACAAAACACCTAATTGGACCTCACTCAGGGGTTAAGCCCAGCCGCCCCCAACCACCCAGAGTGTTCCTAGGCACGGTTGGAATGCAAGGGGGTTTAACCTCTGCCAAACTGGTCTACCTGGTTGTGGATCGTGACAGCTGCTGAATAGGAATTCGACTTGCTTGATTGCTTATGGAGTAACTTGGCTGTGAACAGCACATGGCTGTGAAAAAGGCAATTGTTTTAAGTCAAGCAAGATACATTCAGAATAGATAAGGAAAAACACTTATGTTTATGGAGGGATGACATAATTCCATCAGAAAGAAATCTATTTTAGTCAAGTGTCATCACCCTGTTTTCAAGAATGATTAAGGCTGAAATAGGTACAGAGGAAGAGATCTATGCCCTGAAACTGAAAGATCTATTTTAGATGCAAGAATAGTACAGCTTCTCTTGTACTGCCCAGTGAGATGATGACTAGGATGGGATATAGCTCTTTGTCTGAAGAAAAAGTGGAATTTATGAATCCATCCTCTACACTCACCATCAGGTTTTCATATTGAGATCTCTGGTGACAGCTGAGCTCTGCAAGAGAAGATTTTATCCTGGCATTATACCTTCACATAAAAATCATTCATCGACATTATAAGCTCTGCATTTACTGCACTCTTGCACTAATTGTGTTGGTTCCGTTTCCATGCAAGTAACTGCATTAATGGGTTGGATTGTTCATAACTGGGCTTCAGTCCTGCACCGCACATATTGTCTTTACCTTTTAAGATTTATTGATTTTATTTTGAAGTTGATACTTTTCCCTCATGAGGCAATGAACATCACCTGAAATGCTGGTCGTAGACTTTGTACTGATTTTCTATATACATCAGATACTTCAAGCTGATAAATCTTTGTAGGGGAGTGAGATAAAGCTGTTGTGTATATGATGGAGAGGAACCGCTAACCCTAAAATCTCTCTCAAGCACTATGCTTTTTTGTGATCTTACAAAGGGATGATTTTTATGGAAGATCTGCCTTTCTGAAATTACTTAGGGATACAACATGCAGTTGACATGCTACATTTCCTAAAAGTACTTAATTATGAGAATATTATTTCACCCTTGGCTGAAATATTTGATGATTAAAGCCTCCAGTGTAGGGAAGCTAACACCTTACTTTCATAGCTGGGCTGTATTTAATTGCACTTTCAGACAGTGGGTTATGTCTGGTCTCAGTGTACTCAGAAAGACATTACAGTCCTCCAGTCTAAACGACTGTATTCTCTTCTGTGATTCTTCTATGCAAACAGTGTAAGCATTGACAAAGATCAGTTGCTGCCATGGNTCCCACTACCAAACACGCTACATTTGCTTCTTGATTTAAACCATCAGCAGCAAAAAAGTAAGGAATTGTAAATAAAGTAAGTATTTTGGATTTTTTATATTAGAAAAATAAAATGTTTGGAAAATCATCTAAGTATTTCTCTAATGCAAATACTTAGCTTCCACCTAGCAGACTCTGCTACATCATCACCCAGAAGTACAGCAACCAGTGGGAAATTGTTTCATGTCTTTGTTGATTTAGAGTGATTCCAGGGAGCATAATACAAACAGAAAGGAAGCTTCGAATGCGACTGACTTAGAGTATGATTGAGTCTTCACTAAGGGAAAATGTATGTCAGAGTACATAAGAAACTAAGAAAACAATGTACAATTGATAGTTTAGGTGTTAAGCACTTTAGCTTATGTTGAACAGAAATATGCCATCTTTTATTTTAATATTTTTATTCAAAGATGGTGTTGATCAAATGTGGAATTAAAAAAACTACATCTTAATTAGTCTTCTTCAGATTCAGCATTGCTGTATACCTTTGCTATTAGTCTGTCAGGCATACCTCTAGATTCTTGTTTTAGCTTCCTATGTTTTGATTCCACCAAGAATAATTTTTTAATTTATTCTTTATGAAGAGATCTATGTAATTTATTGGAATTGCTCAGTACACGCATCTGAATAAGTGCACATCCAGTTCAGTTATCATTCTGCTTATTAGATGCTATAAAAACATTTTCAATATTCATTATCACTTTCTACAGTTTCTGAAAAATGAAAAAACAATTCTCTCTTCAAAGGGAAGGTTTCTACTGCCAGAGCAGTTATTTAATGCAAAATTCAATGGCAACATTCTTATAAACATTACTAATATACCTTGACAGAACTCTAGTTACTATTCTGCAGTCTGTTTGTAGGGGTCAGTATTCTGTAGTCCAATGTGTGTCATGAACTCTGTTTTGAACTACTTAATTCACGGTATCTCACTGGACAAGAACTCTTTCCTATGGCTCAGTACATTGCAAATTCCTTATTTTTTCCAAGACTTATTTTGTATCTCTAGCTTATTGGTGGTTGTTTTGATCCATGTTCAGCTACATGGTGGTCTGTTACACTGGTATCCTGATTCAGAAAGGTCCAGTTTGGGGAGATTCATTATTATTCCTAGAGTGAGATTAAGACACAAACGAAGTCAGGTGCCATCAAGTAAAAAAGTTGAATAGTTACTTCAATATTCAGTTAAGTGCAAGAGAGAGAAAGAAAGAGGAAGAAGAAAATTAAAAAAAAAAAAAGAACAGTAGAAGTGCAATAGCTGACACTATGGAGCTGTGGTGTTCCACCAGTCTGAATTGACTTCCAGCCAGGTAGGGGGATCCCATTTGATGCTGGTCAAATGACTCTTTTATTGAGGTGCAATCACTCCTCTGAGATGTAATCAGGAAATGTGGTTTTGTGGTCAGACAGATGCTCTGTTGTGATAACAGCAGTAGTAGGATGTGTGATTTTCCAGCAATGTTGAGATAGACATCCACTGGCCCAAGCATCTGTGGGTACAGACTTCCATTGGCAAAGGCATCCTTTGAGGACAACATCCTCTGTGGCAACATCCTCTGAGGCAAACATCCTCTGAGACCAACGCAGTCTTGACACACTCCTTTACAACTGGAGGTGGGTGTTTTCTAAGGTTACAAGATTACTTCCTCTGCTAAAGACCCCATCTGGAGTATTGTGTCCAGCTCTGGTCTGTAGCTGTTGGAGCAAGTGCAGCAGAGGGCCATGAAGATGATTAGAGGGCTGGAGCTGGCCTACGAAGACAGCTGAGAGAGTTGGGCTTGTTCAGCCTGGAGAAGTCTCCAGGGAGACCTTGATGCAGCCTGCCAGTAACTAAAGGGACCTAAAGGAAAGCTGGAGGGGTGGCTGTTTTTAAGGCACTGTAATGATAGGACAAGGGTTTATGAGCTTAAACTGAATGACAGATGATTTGAATTAGATACAAGGAAGAAATTCTTCCCTGTGAGGGTGGTGAGGTGCTGTCACAGGTTACCCAGAGAAGCTGTGGCTGCCCCCTCCCTGGCAGTGTTCAAGGCCAAGTTGGATGGGGCTTTGGGCAGCATGGTCTAGTGAAGGGTGTTGAAAGTATATGATTTTTGAGGTACTTTCTAATGCAAACTATTTTGTGGTTCTACAATTCTGTGATGCTTTGATTCTGTCCCAGTCACATATTTACTTAGAGTTTATTTTCTACAATTCATTTAAAAGTGTATCTCATGATTTGCTTCATACACATCAAGTTTGGTATATTATTTATGTTTTTTTCTGAAATAGCACATAATTCTTATTACCAAAGATAACAGCATAAAATACATCAGTCATGATCCCCTCTGACATTCAATGGTCTCTTAAACAAAATGAGACAGGAGCTACATTTTCACAAGCCTTGGTGCATATTCAGCAGGGATAGATTGATTCAGTTCATGTGTAATCTCAACTAACCTGCGGAAGTTCTCCCACACTGACAACTGATAGAAGCTAGGGAGAGTAGGAACCTAATGCTGGTTCCTAATTGAAGCAAATAAATTAATTCTAATTCATTTGGAAAACTGGTGCATTAAAACACATTATTGTAAAATACGTCTTCCTGAATGACTGTCTTTTTCATTTACAGATTTCTAAGGATTCGTTTCTCCAAATCTAGTCAAATCATCATACATATTTTCACAGTAATTCTAGATCAGGATTTTGATTAGTTTTCCCTTCCGTTCTTGTGTTTATTTTCCAAATTGGTCTGTGACTGCTTAAGTTGAAGAAGTCATTTTAGTCCTGTGGCTGAGGGAGCTGGGGAAGGGTCTGGAGCACAAGTCCTGTGAGTACTGGCTGAGGGAACTGTGGCTTTCAAGTCTGGAAAAAATGAGGCTGAGGGGAGACCTTCTCGCTCTCTAAAAGTACTTGCAAGGAGGGTGTAGAGAGGTGGGGATTGGTCTATTCTCTTGGGTAACAAGCAATAGGATGAGAGGAAATGGTTTTAAATTGCACCAGGGGAGATTTGGGTTGGATATCAGGAAGAATTTCTTTTCTGAAAGGGTTGTCAGGCATTGGAACAGGCTGCCCAGGGAAGCCGTGGAGTCCTCATCTCTGGAGGTATTTAAAAGGCATGTAGATGTTGTGCTTGAGGACATGGTCTAGAGCCGGACTAGGCAGGGTTATGCTACGGTTGGACTTGATGATCTTAAAGGTCCCTTCCTACCCAAGTGATTCTATGATTCTGTGTACTGAGAAGAAATTAATGAAAGTATTCCATAGTAACAGAACATGCCTTTTTATCACACCTTACTTCCAGTCTATTCCAGGTTTAGGAATCTGTAACTGTAAATTAGCTACATTTCTGCAGGACTAAGTTATAAATAAAGCCTATGATCTAAGCCTAGATAAAAACTGAGAAGTGCTTTGTTTTGTTTTCTTAAAAAAAGCCCAACTCACCCTAACCCAAATAATGTTTATATTGCGATACATCACTGTTGTGGGAAGGCCACATCTAGAAGAAAAGAAGAAAGAAAAATTATGAGTTATGCCAAGTGATTAATGAATTCTACTGAAGCTAATACTTGTTCGCAGAAATAATCAACACTTCAAAGAGACTAGCAGAGTTCTTGTAGTAACAGCTTTGCAAGGATGAAATTATTTTGAACAGTGTCTGTAGACTATTGAATCTAATGTGTTTTCTTTCATGAGAAAACCAGTATGACAACCTTCTTTACACTTTAGTTACCTCTTAGTCTCAGTTTATGCCCTAGAAATACATGCATTTCAGTCACACAATGAATATGTAAGGATAGGGAAGGGCAAATAATTAAGAAGCATGTTGTAACAAAAATTTCATAATTATGATTTGCCTACTATTGTGAACGTATTTAACAGAATTCATAAATAGATCCAAGGAAAAAAAAAAAAAAGAAAAAGGTGCAATAAGCATCTTCACCGATTTATATCTTAGTTAATTAGGATTGTGGAAACACGGAGAAGCCAAGTGGATTTTAAATTGCACTGTGACTGAATGTTTATTTGTAGAGGTCATTTATTTGGCACATTTGAAGTATTTGTTTATGGAAATAGATGTTCCACAGACAATAATGGTAAATACTAGTTCCTACATACTGAAATACTTTTTCAGTTACTAGAGAACAATATAACCTAATCATTTCTCTCCACTCTACTCTCTCCCTTTTGTATGCCCTGTAGAGATTAGCCTAGTGACTGTTATTGCACCTAGATTGTTGCCTTAGAAATCTTAAAACATCCATATATTTTACAGGATTAGTTGTACAGTTGCCTTTGGACAGTTTTGATTCTGAAGTTTGTCTCCATTTTCAAGAACACATCTTTTGTTAAAATATGGTTCATAGTTTATTCTTAAATTTGAACATATTTAATGCATGTTTGGAATTTATATTGGGGATCTAGGGATGTGCAGATTCTTCTAAATGCTAGTGGTATATGAACCTTGCAAAGAGGAAAACTCTGTTAGAAATAAAATTAAAAATAAGATATCCAAAGTAATTTGAACAGAGCCTGGAAAACTTTGGGTATGCATTTAAAATAATTATGCTAAATTATGTATTGTCTCTCTTGGTAACAATAACTGAGGACTGAAGTATACAAAGTGAGCTGCATGAAAAAGAATAACTAATTTTCTTGGTCTGAATAACAAGGGAAAAGAAGATTCCATCTAATATAAGGTGAATGTCAGCTTGTATGTGTAAGAGGGAGAAGGGGTTGAACTTTTTATTGTGCTATTTAAAGCATGTCCTTTGCTTCTGTATTTCACTTGTTAATGTAGGTGGCAAAGTAGCTTACTACCAGAGACTCCAAATTGCACAAGACAAACCTTCTGAGACTAACAACATATTTTACTTTGAAAGTCCGATGTGCATTTATTTCCTCTAGACATCCATTACCAGAGTAATTTGTTAAACAGTGAAAAGGAGTAATAACTTCTCTTCATTCACAAAGTTAATGATTATTGTTATATTCAAAAGTATTGAACCCTCTGTTAGCCTCAATTCAGTGGCTAACTTGCTTTCCTTAAACATTACTTGGTAAAAATCAAGAATCTTGTGAAATGCGTTAAAAGGGAAAGCCTTGTCTAGCCTTGTCTTAGTAGACTCTTGCAGTGTCTACTAAGACAAGGCTAGCATGATTAGTAAAAGAAGAAAAATGTGCATACTTATATCTTTACTCATCTGTAATTTACTTAAGCACATTCATATTCATTATCTATTTATGTATTCATAATTTAATATGAAAAAAATATCTGAAAGGCCACAGACAGACTAGCATGAAGGTTTTCCTAAGTGAAAAAATCAGCTCAATGTCTAATTTTGAGATATAAAAGGTACATCTTTACATATCACACAAGTGGCTAAATGTCTTATACTTTTGTGTATATAGACATTTTATCCCACCGATATATCTATTAGTCTTTCATAATCATAAAGTCATAAAGAGGATATGTTTAAGATATTTGAGGAACTTTATTCTGTTTCAGTAAAAAAAATATCTAAAATATATTAATTGTGTTTCTGTTTTATACTTTTTACATCAGGGATTATAGTGGTAGCGAGCTTTTTGGAAGAAGAATCAGACATTAAAATAATAATTGATACTGTATTTTAAATCTTAGCTGGAATTTTCCAAGGTGTTCTCCTTTCTATGTGGTTGCCATGTTCTCTAATCTCTGTATTTTAGAATGCTCTGAAACTCTTAATTATTGAAGAGATTTAGGTTACAAAAAAAGTCTATCGTTATGCAAAAAGATTTTCACAGTAATATCCAAAATCCTTTAGGAAGATGAAAAAGGTATGTTCATTTAATAGGATCTTTAAGTGAAGATAAATCTACTCTTAATCCTGAAATGAATTCAAATTCCATTTGAGGATCACTTTTACCTGGTGCTATTGTCCATTTACCCAAAGGTATATCAAAGCTATTAACACCCAAATTTTACCTTGAAGTTCTTTTCCTTAATGCATCCTTTTTAGTGTAGCCATGGCAGAAGCAATTATTTTCACAGAATCTATTGTCACTTCCACAGTAATTATACTGTGTGTTGAGAAAGATCTTTGAGTAATTAGGGTAATGCAAGTTATCACTAAAGCTCAGATACAGCCCTTAAACTTACAAATTGCTAGCTGTTATGTCCATACGAAATCTTAGTATAGCATGTCTTCTATCAGATTTTCACAACATTCCATAATAAAAATTACCACATAAAAAAAAAAATTGTGGGATATAATGCTTTTACAGTCCTCCTAATTGCAGGTTAAATCTATAAGAACAGAAAATGATGTCTTTTAACACCTGATAAAAGAGACAAATCTTTCTCAATTGAGAAGTAGATAAAATTCTTCATTTTCTTTGAAGTACATAATTTAGAGAACTGTCAGAAAAAAGATAGAAAATAGAAAAAGCAAGTGTGTGCTGTTGTGTGAATTATATTGGGCTGGATTATTATCTATCAGCTAGTCTGTAATGCTGATTATAAGTTAAGTGAGGTTTATGTCTGTTCTGTATGTGATTCTTCATCTGTTATGACTAGACTTCAACCAGATAAAAATATCTTCTCACATTATTTTAATAAAAATGTTCATCAAAGAAGCTCAGGTGTACACAATATACCTCTTAGTGAATTGTGCAATAATTCCGGTCTCTCACATAAAACATGGCATACGTAGTATACAAAGACATTTAATCTATTGTTTGATGCCATTTTATTCTGGAATTCCTAATATAATGTACCTTCAAGGGTAATACTTATTAGGCCAAAACTTAACAAACATACTTTGCAAATGATCATTGATTAAGATGACTTGTTTAATTGTCTAAGGTTCTTCCCATGCTCTAGAGATAGACATGATGCCTAAGGCAGAACAGCCACATTTATTAATGGTGCCTATTTCATTATTAAAGACAAAATGAACAAAGGCAATTAATAAGCAATGGTTTATTGGAGAGCTTTCAACAGAAATTAACCTTTTTTAATAATTTATAAATTAGCATCAGATACATTAGTGTTGTGTTACATCTAAAATTGTGTTGAAATAGTCTTCAAATGAACTTGTCTTGGCATATGACAGATAGCTAAAGAGGTTAAAGAAGTGCAGTTTAGAGGACATTGCTCAGTGATTTCTGCAACGTGCATTTTTTTCTAGTTAGACAGAAAGGAAAGATATAGGAGGTGTAGGATAATCCCAGAATCAGATTACATAGGAAAGGACCACAGTTTATGGCCAAGTCTGAATGCACTCATCTCCTGCATTGCACTTTATTGGTGTCAATGTTCTCTGGATCTCATCCCAGGTACATCAACAGAACCTGACAATAAACAGCAATAACAATAAAGACTGCAGGAACTGCTGGCCTTGGTGACTGTAAACAGTACAAACAACAGAATGTACTGATAGGAATATTTGATGTCTTAGAAATGTCTATCTTTTGATAATTACTTTTGTTCTTAATTTCTGCAATTACTACATATTTGATTTCACAGAATCACAGAACATTAGGAGTTGGAAGGGACCTCGTAAGATCATCTAGTCCAACCCCCCTGCCCGAGCAGGATCACCTAGATTAAATCACACAGGAATGTGTCCGGATTGGTCCTGAATGTCTCCAGAGAAGGAGACTCCACAACATTTCTGGGCAGCCTGTTCTAGTGCATCAACTGAGGCAGACTTCTCGTTTGCCCTGACTTCCTGCTGGCCTTCAGCTATCTGTGGCTGCTGCAGATTCCAACAGTATAGACAGAGGCAAAGGCAGCATTCGGTAACTCCAACTTCTTACTGTCCTCAGTCACCAGGGCATCCACCTCATTCATCAGTGGGCCCACACTGCCTCTAACATTTGTTTTGTCCACTATATATTTGAAGAAGCCCTTCAGGTATTCCTTTACCTCTCTTGCAAAGTTTAATTCCAAGGAGGCCTTTGCTTTCCTAATTGCCTCCCTATAATCTTTGTCAATATTCCTACATTCCTCCCACATCTCTAACCCCTCCTTGACCTGTAGACTCTTTTTCCACTTATGTTTACCCAGCAGTCCCCTGTGTAACCACACAGGTCTCCTGGCACCCGTTCTTGATTTTTTTCCCCATTGGGATGCTCTGACCTTGAGCTTGGACGAAGAGGTCCTTGAATATGAACCAACTATCTTGGGCTCCTTTTCCTTCCAATACCATGTCCAATGAGGTTTCCCCCAGTAATTGCTTGAAGAGGCTAAAGTCAGCCCTGCCAAAGTCCAAGGTTGCAGTCCTACTCAAGGTTCTCTTCCTGCCATACAAGATACTGAACTCCCCCATATCATGGTGCTGCAGTCAAGTCTACCTTCAACTTTCAGTGCTTCAACCAGACCCTCCTTGTTAAGAAATGATTTCTTAATGTTGTCTGAGCAAAGACAACAGAGGTTTGTATGTGAAGTGAACTTTGTTCCTTTTTGCCTCCTCTACTCAAAAATCTGATCCCTTTCTTTCCTTTAACCTCATTGAGCAAATGCTTCTTTCTGTGTCCTGATTTGGTGATTTTTTAACTCAGATTTTACTTGGGAAGATCTTTTATGAACGTTCAGCTCCTGACCATAGAGTCTGTTACTAATAAGCAGTGCTCAATGAGCACTCAATGAGGTTTTTTCCTCAGGAAAGTTCCAGATTTTAAGATTTAAAAGTGAGCCCTTTCCTTCTATTCTCTTTGTTTCTAACATGAGTAGAGCTGTTACCTTCATTCGCAAAGGTCTTTCGGAATAATAATTTAAAAAATAGTAATTATGAAATAAGCTTTAAAAATGTCTTCATAATCACTTTCTTAACATTTGGGATTCAATATGGCTTAAAGATTCTTCATCAGACCTTCATTTAGACCTTCATGAATTTAATCACTCATGTTGATCTGTTATCTAATTCTAATTGCCCCGGCCTCTGCCATATTTCTCTTACTTTTTCTTCCTGGCAACGATTACTGAATATACTGTTCTTCTTAGACCACTTTAGTAGACATTAATACTGCTTATAGCACATTGTTATTGGGTAAAAATTGAAAACAGAATGAGAAATGCAATGTTCTTTATTTTTTTCTCTAGAGCTTTCATTGACATGGGGTGGATCAAATGTGTATCTTCTCTGAAGTCTCTGACCCTTAAGTTCTGTTCAGCTACTTCTGTTTTTAAGGTTTCTACAGAAGACATGTTGAGCAGAAAGAATGGTTCAGAAACTAAGACACTGTTCTAAGACTGTGACATCCTGAGTAAACCAATTTTGCATCTTAATTTTTAACTTTCCATATATAAAGTGGGAAATAATAATTTTGATCTTCCAAGGATATACTAAGGATACATTTTATAGGGAATATTAGTTATTAAATTATAAAGATTAAGAGATTCACATAATGCCACAAGAAGGTTGGCATCTCATTAACTGTATCTTTTTCATCAGATTCAGTTGATAACACCCCTTTTTCCATTGTCTGAATGAAAAGGGGGTTAATATACAGCATATTAACTGAAGTTCACTTTATAGCTCTGTGCATGAAGTATGTAAAAAGCAGATATGATAAGGATAGAGTTTGTTTTATTGACCTTCTTCAGCAGGACATGTGTGAAGGGACCACTGTGCTTAAGTGGTGTTCATTACAGTGGTTTGATAACAAGGTGACAAGAAGAACCTGAGATTATTCACTAAATAAAACTAAATAACTAAAACTAAAAAGTTTTTTGGGCTTTTATGAGGGTTTGTGGGTTTTTTTGTGTTTTTGTTTCTTTTTTTTGTTTTTGTTTTGGTTTGTGGTTTTTTTTTTTCCCCATAATGTTTCTAATATCTCTCTTTTTGCCCAAGAATGACCAAAATCAGTCTTGGTCACTTTGGGGATTTTTGCATTACTGCCATTTTAAAGCTTCCATCGCTGATCTATGTCCACATGAAACTCTGCTTTTTATCTAATTGCCTCATCTTTATTATTATTCTTTGGCAAAGCTTTTTTAATTGTTACAGTGTACTGTTCCCAGAGTTTTTCAGTTTGGGTACTCTGCTAATGATGACTGAACAGTATTTGAATATTTTTGATGTCTTCTATTTGCTTCAAATTTTATTGTCTCTACAAGGCACAGTTGTACTCTGACTTTCATTTTTAGTTTTTGGGTTTTTGGGGTTTTTATTTGGCTGAATGGTATCTGCTTTAGTCTTCTTTCTGTATGTTCTCTGGTCTTTCCACCTGGTTTTAAAAATGCCTCATTTTGGAATACAATTAACTAATGCAATTTCTCTTTTATTCTTATTCAATCTTACTTTTTTTTTTTCTAAAATCAGCCCCTGCAACACAAGAATTCATTGTTTATACATTTCTTAATTTTTACTGAGATTCCTATAACTGTGGGTTTTTTCCACCAATGAAAGGTTTCCCACATCGCCAAGGTGAAATTCAAGAGGGAGATCCTTTGGTTAGTATTCAAGAACTATCGCTCTTGACAGACTTCAGTACTTTAATGGGATGCTCACTCCAACTCGTTTATAACCTAGTAGAGAAAGAAATCTTCAAAAGGATATGTCCCATACACCTCACTCCAAACACACCACTGAAATCTTAGCTTTTCCCTCCAGGTTCACCTCCCCTATCAGTCAAGGTCTACTGAACCCTCTAGCTGACATTTGTTATCAGAAGTGTCACATATGGGGATTTTTTTTATTCCTATAGTCTGACAAGCAACCAAACACTGATATACAGCTGGCTAAACAAAAGCCAGCATATATTACCCAGTTGGCAGCTTGGATTCAGATTCTCAGTCTCCAGTTCTCTTGCACATTCAAACATTGCAATGCACATTTACTAACTGGCTACAGGTCTTATGTAAACAACTGTGCTACAGGCATGTGTGTTTGTTCTTCCAAATACTCTTGGTATTTGCATGAAACAATTCCAGAGTATACATGTTATCAACTACAGTTGCAAGTTTAGTCTAGTTAGATTGCCACAGTATGCTTTCTTTTCAGCCTGACAGCATCAGTATTACTTAGTATTATTCAGTACAAGAACAGTACCTTGGCATGTGCTCCACTCAAACATCTTGTGGTTTCTGCATTGTCCTATATATTTCTTTTTTATATACTGTGTCCAAACCGAGATCTGTATTCAAGCTCAGATTTTCATTTTGTAGTACATTGAAGTCTTTGCAAATAGAGTAATGCTTAATAATCATGGTAAGCTGCAAGAGGTAAAATGAAAGGTTTGGGAATTTGTGCTCTGGAGTAGGCCTCTCTCTCTCACTGCCTCTTATCTCTCTCCACTGGCTGCAGGTTTTGCCAGGGGCTTGCTCCAATGTAGGTCACAGATTCTTCCATATTCCTCCACCTGCTCCATGGTAGGCTCCTGCCTGCCCCTGGTACCTCTCCACGGGCTGCAGGTGGAGTTTCTTCATCCTCCATGGGCTGCAGGTGGACAGCTGCTTCACCATGGTATTCTCCACAAGCCACAGGGAATCTTCTCTCAGTGCCTACTCCTCATCCTTCCTTGACAATACTCCTCTGATTTCCTGTTCTGAGTAGCTTTTAAACACATAGATTACTTACTAACTTTCTGTCATTTCTTTGTCAAGAGTCCCAAAAGTAAATAAGTATATGACATGCCACAAGATGAAGATTTAAGTTAGCCTTAATAAAAGTGTTTGTCAAAGTAGACTTGTAATATTAACTCTTACTCTAAACTATATGTTGCTTTTTTTTTTTTTTTGAAAAAAAGAAAGCAAAAGATTTTGGTTTCTATTGTCAAGCTAATTTCACTTTAATTTCCTTTCATCATGTTATTCTTTATTATATGACACAAAAGATTGCTAATCTGATGGACAGTTTTCCATTTAACTCAGTAATTCAGCATGTGGGTAACTATTTTTGGCAAATATGGCTTCCATCAGCTCTTACATATTCAAATGTTTTGAGCAAGTGTTAGTTATTTTAACCCACCCATTTTTCCTTCCTCTTTTGTTCTTTGGAAAAAAGAGCTGAGTACTTTTCTAAACAAGGACAAGACAAAGCTTAATATTAAAACATTTTGTGTGCTATTAGAGCAAAATCTTTGTCTTGAAGGCATAATGACTTATATCATGTAGTGTCTTCGTGGTAAGAAAGAAATAACAATAAAAAAGAGCAACATCTCAGGTGCTAAATTAACTGCTCAAGAGAGCTCATGATGTTCCCGGAAAAATAAAAGGAAATGCAGAGAAGTTTAGCAATCTTCAATAAATTGGTAAATGTAACACTGCATAGCTGTCCTTTGAGGCAAACAAAAATAGTAGGCAGCTTCAGAAAGTGCCTTATACCATCTCAACCAGGCAGGAATTAGGTTTCTAATAGCATGGTGGCAGAATCTGTCTTAACGATCTACTGGAAGAAATTAAAGATGAAGGTTCCTTTTCTTTGAAACTCAGATCTTGGCCAAGCAGTTTAACACACATTCACTCCCATGGCACCCCAGCTAGTTACAGGGTAGGAGTATACATCTGGATTAATGAAAACAGAATTTATCCATCTTTTCTCATAGTTCATGAAAAGTGTTATGAAGAGAATACTCCGCATCCATCAGAACAAGGATGGATCAGATCGTCATAATATCCTAGAGTTTCACAGTGACTTCCCTTAGTTAATATAGATGCAATCCAGAATCATTTCTATTTGCCTTGATTTTGTCCTGAGGACAGGAAAAATCAATGGCTACTGACATTTTTAAATGGTTGAAAAGCACCTACAACTACAAAGACTCACAGTCAAGGCATCTGGAGAAATGCACACCAGCTGAATACCTGGAATTTTGTTTGGATTAAATTGAAGGCACCATATTCCTTAATGATACAATATTAGACAAGATATTAAACACGAAAGAAAATTAAAAGTAGATCTCTATTTTTCTGTACTAAGCAAACAATTAATTCATAAACTCCCTTTAAGTTAAGATCTCCGATTCTTTCAGTCCATCTTGTCTTATTTACATTTGCCCTAATCTTGTTGAAGAGCTCTGTTTGTGCTATACATTGTTTCTGAAAAGATCTTTCTGTATTTCACAATAACGAAGATTAATGCAGAATGTGAATCTAAAACATGTCAGATACACTAGCATAACTTCAGGCATAGCTTCAAAAGCATGACCTACCCAGGAAAAGAAATAATTCTCTGTACTTTAGCCATATTCTGCTTCCAGTTGAATGAATGGTAGCAAGTATGAACACATTAGCAGGCAGTCAGAGGTGAAGTGACAATTCTTTTCTTCCTATTGAGGGAACTTGACTGAATACCCTTTTCTTAAGCTGAAAAATTATGTCTATCGTTTTGATGGAGTGAGGACAAAAAGCATGATTTTACCCTCATAAAGGAAAAAGAGAACATATTTTAGAAAGGCTATGTAGAATCAGCAACAAGACACAAGTGACAGCTAGTCTCAAGGGAGTGCAAAGCATCACTGTTGTGCAATGGGATTGTGAACAAAAATACACATAGAGAGGAGGCTTAGAAACAGAGAATACAGAATTAACAGAGAAGTCAATATTAGTGTGGATCTCTCCCCACACTGATTATTCATGAAAAATACAAAGGAGGTCCCTTTCCATGTACTATACTTTTCCTGTCCCATACACTACATTGTCATGCACACTTTCATTGTATTTTACTGACAAAGACTAATATTCCTCTGTTCTCTTCCAAAATATTAGCTAAATTTAGAACTATTAAAAACAGTGATTCTTCTTGGAGTATGAATCATTTTATCTTTCAGACATGCTGAGAAAAAAGTATTTTAAACTGTACATTTTCTACTTGCTGTCCACAAAAAGAAGAGTTTGTTCCTAATTTGCTTAAGAAAATACATTGTCTTAATTAATAAAAAATAATAATTGAGTATACACCTATAAGTCGTAAATAGAATATCCATCTATTGATAGCCTGATGTTTAATAACCGCTTTCCATTCACATCCCATATCCCAAACACTTGACCAGATGACGTGATTCCTCTCTGACAGGGCCTCGGCTCTTCACCATCTGCCCCAGTGTGGGTCACTGCCATAAACTCATAAAATGTCTCCTAGTCTCTCAGTCCCAGACTGCTGGCTCAAGCCTGGTCCCCCACAGAGTCACAAGCACCCCCAGAAAACCTGCTCTGGCGTGGGCCTCCATCTCTCTCTCTCTGCCTCTTATCTCTGTAGGTTTTGCCAGGGGCTTGCTCCAATGTAGGTCACAGATTCTTCCATATTCCTCCACCTGCTCCATGGTGGGCTCCTGCCTGCCCCAGGTACCTCTCCATGGGCTACAAGTGGGGTCTCTTTGTCCTCCATGGGCTGCAGGGGGACACCTGCTTCACCATGGTACTCTCCACAGGCCGCAGGGAATCTTCTTTCAGTGCTTCTTCTTCCTCCTCACCTTCATTGACTATGGTGTCTGCAAAGTTTCTTACATCTTCTCACTCACTTGTCTGGTGGCAAAATGCTGCAGTGCGGGTGAGGAGATGAATCTTCCACGTATTAGCAACACACAGTACCTGATAGATGGTAGGGTATGTGACCTGGCATTACGAGAGCAAAGCAAAATCCTTGACAAGATATGATGTTCCTAAGACTACAAGATGCATTGTGAACATGAACGCAACAGTCCTGTGGTCATGTAGCCTCAACATAACAGAAAGATTAAATCCTCGACATAACAGAAAGATAAAAGAGGAACTGGGTGCAAAGAGCAGAACAAGAATGCTATGTTTAGATAACGTAGTCAAAGCTAAATGTTAACCAATCATGAGCTCAGCTTTTGCACTATGTATTAAATAATTGACTTTACACCAATCAATGTAAGACACATATAGCTTATTGCTTGCCTTAAGAGTATATATATCCTGCTGTTATATTCAATAAACAGATTCTGACTTGCACCAAGCCAGGTCTCCGTCTCTCCATCGCAGCACTGCAGTTTCGTTTTTCTCTCTCTAAAATGTGATTCCCAGAGGTGCTGTGACTAACACTGATTGGCCTGGCTGGCCTTATCAGCAATGGAGTTTGGGAGTTTGGTTTTGGGAGCACAGCTGGGATTTGCTTTGTTGGACCTTGAAGAAACTTTACTAACTGCTTCTTAAAGAAGCCACGTTGCAAACCCACCACAATACCTCAAGGCTGCATCTTCCTTTAACAAATGAGAATAAAATCTAATGCCTTTGAATTCCATATCACTCTGACACTTTGCTCCTCTTCAGTGCAATGCAGTCTCTGGTGTTTAGAGGGAAGACAGTTCAAAAGCTTCTTGATGGGTGTACATCAGCCATAAATAGTGCGTAGTTTACAACTGCAGTCTGCTGTGTTTAAATGTCATTGGCAGTCTGTAACTGGATGAATGCCTGCACACACACAAAAAGGGAAACTGAGTACATATGCCAAGAGCTTCTGCTATTGGGGGGTTTATTTCACTTTAAGTCAATTATTAAGGAAGGAATGGAATATTCCCCATGACTATTACAGGAAGTAAATGCTGCAGAAATAATATTTAAGCAAAAGGTAATACTAGAACCAATGAGTGTAAGCTGAGCAAGGAGAGGCTTACTCTCTACCCTTCTCTCTACTTTATCTTCTAGTCTCTACTCTTCTAGAGAAGATTAAGCTTCTGCATCAGTTTTCTAAAAAGGAGTGTAGAGAAGAATATAAACTGGTTTTAAAGTGAAGCTTGATGTATTTTTGGGAAGGATGCTATGACAGTTTTCTTTTATAGCAGGAGTTTGGAGCTGATGACTTAGCAAATCCCTTCCACTCTTCTGTTGTTTGTCATGGTATTTTTATGCTGTGATTTTCAACACTTTACAGATTGCCATCTGAGCAACTCTATAAATCTGCCTTTACATCTACTGAATTGATTTTTGCCACTCTAGCAAAGCAAGCCTGATAATCCAGAATGTATTTCCCAACAGTAAATTAATAAAGGATCATAACTGTTCATTTTGCTAGATTTCTTTCTTTTTAAAAAATGAAAAAAAAACCCAAAACATACCAATATTTTATTTTTAGTGTAGTATATGTCTACTTCAATTATACTCAATTATATCTCTAGCCCTGGGAATTAATCTGACAATCATATTACACGTAACAGACATTTCCTAGGTAACTGAAAGAGCCACGTACATACATTGCAGCCTTTAGAAACTTTTTGTTTTCCCTAGTGACTTCTCTTTTATTTTTCAGCTTTTATATATGCACTAAAAATCCATGCAACATTGTCATTACTTTTTGTAATAGTAGACAGATTTGAAATGTATTAATGAGCTGTGGAAGAGCAAAAGGACAAGCTAGACTGAAATGCTTCTATTGGGAACCATGAAAGGTGAATAGGATAGACACCAAACTGGGAAAAAACAGCAGCTGTGAAAAAACAGTTATGTAAAACTTGAATGATTTTTTGAATTCACTTTGATTTGCAGGAGAAAGAACTAGTAACAAAATTCTCTATCTATTTCATAATTTATTATGTTAAAATCATGTTACAAGGAGAGTAGGGCTCCTGAAAAGAAAAAAAAAATAATTTAGACGTGACAATACAGGCTAGTCAGAAACATAGGGTAAAACAAAGGGCAAGAACTCAACTGGCAAGTATACAGAGTGAGTCAGAACACATTTTGGTGATTTATTAGTGTTTTGGTCTTGGAAACTTTTTGTGTTTTTCCATGTATTGTATTAATTTGCTTCTTTTTCGGAAATGTGAAAAAAATTGGACTTGTGGATTATTTGGTTAAGGACATTCATATTCAGGGTAGTTGACAGCTTAGGTCTACCCCAGTGATATATATTTACAATTAATGTGACATTGATTACCATAATTCTGACACATCACCACATTATTACCTTCCAGAAATAATGGGTTTAAAGGTTTATTGTCATTAGTTTTGGTTTCTTCTGGTTTTTATTAGAGCAGCTTCCGTGTTTCCAGATTGCACTCACTTACCTATTGCCTCCACATTATTTTCTAAGTTTTCATGCTATGCATGGGTAGTGTTGTCATTTCACATTTCAAGTGTGTGACTTTCATGTTCTGTGGCTTGTTATTGTGTCACCTGTCTATTCAGTTTTAGCTGCAGTGATTTTGCTTTAAGAGTTTTCTCTTTGAAATCAATGCCATATAAGCATTTAATTTGAGGAATCTTTTCTACTTCAGATAATATTATCTACTTATCTTTCAAGTTTTCTGTATTAGAACACTGTCTGCTGAAATGATGCATTGAGCAGAAAGTAGAAAAAGAGAGGAAGAATTCTGAGACAGCACCAGAATTTGTTTTCCTAGGCATATAGAATAGTTTGTGTATCAATATTTACAAATACAAAGCAAAGACTATCATTATAGGGAAACAGATATAAAATGGATTGAACTACATTTATCTATAGGAATATATGAACATGTACATATATACTTCCAAAAATACATACCTACGTACATATATTTTTGTTGTTTCCAGATAACTTCACTATTAAAACTATAACCTCCGATGCCCTTTACACATGTGTCCTCCTTTTTTTGGCTTTCACACAAAGTATAAAAATTTTGATCTCTTTTTACGGCTGAAAAAGGGCTTTTGTTCCTCGGGTAAAACAGGTAATAACTCTAGTACTCTGTAAATGGTCAATCTTTCAGCTTTGTTCCTCTATTTGAAGCATGCTGTTGGGATGACCAGTAATTTTCCAAACCTCCAGCAGTAAGAAAACAGAGGGATGGCCTACTTTCTAGTGGGACAGACGGAAGAAGGTAAATGTAGCTTCACTATTTGGCCAAACTGGAACAGTTTCAGGGCACAGGAATTGGGGATATCTGGGACAGCAGCAGGGCATCACTTGTTCAAATTGGCTTCCTACTGTGTGGTAGTAAAGTAGCCCAGAGGTTAGAAGAAATTTCTGTGTATCTACTAGACAAGAGTCCTTTTTGTGTTCTGGAGTTGGCTATTACAGCTATTTGTGCTGGCAGCTTTTCACTTCTGGCAGCAGTAAGATGCAGATGTTCACGTTGGATGTTAGTACTGATGGTCATGGTCTGTTTTCCCTCTGTATATGTGCTGAAACTCCAACTAAATTAAAGAAAAAAAGAACATATAGTATTTAAAGGACAGTTTATATACCTTTTTATTAGTTATTTATATTTATGTTTAAAATTACAAACAAAATACTTGCCTTGGGATCTTCACTGTTGTCCCACATAAATACAGAAGTATCACATTTTTTCTTCTCTTTGTCCTTTTTAGAGAAAGGAGATGGGTTCTTGGCTCAGGATCCCTCTCTGCCACCCAGGTGGCAGCACTGCATCATATTTAGCAGATCCATAAGGTCTAAAGATTCATGTTTATAAACTTCATGGAAATGTCAGAATGCAACACCAGCAATTCACAACATTTGAAGAGGAGGCGGCCAAAATTCCAGTCCTTCTTCACTAGGTATGTGACAATGGGAGGCTTTCACTCTTAGTTGTCTTAGTGTTAACAGCACAGAAATCACATGAGATGTGGGAGAAGAATGTGCCAAGCAAGGCACCTCACACAAGCCAATCATATACCTCACATACTTTCTACCTCACGCAAGCCAATAATAGTTTGGTGGAGAGAGGAGAAAACATTTTGTTTTGAGCTGCTTCACTGCTTTGCAGGAAATTACTCCAATGAAAAATCATAGACTGATAGAATATTTTGGGTTAGAAGGGACCTCAGAGATCACAGAATCAATGATAGAATCATAGAAACCCTCAGGTTAGAAAAGACCTTTAAGATCATTGAATCCAACCACGGTGTAACTCTTCTAGTCCACCTCTAGACCATGTCCTTAAGCAAAACATCTACACACATTTTAAATACCTCCAGGGATGGTGACTCCACCACTTCCCTGGGTTGTATGTTCAAATACCTGACTACCATACCAGTAAATAAATTATTCCTGATATGAAATCTAAATCTCCCCTGGAGCAATTTGAAACCATATCCTCTCATCCTATCCCATATTACATAAGAGAAGAAACCAACCCCCCTACTTCTCCAGACTTTCCTTGCAGGTAGTTGTAGAGAGGGACAAGGTCTCCCCTCAGCCTCCTTTTTTCAAGACTAAAAAGACCCATTTTCTTCAGCCGTTCCCAATAGAATTTGTGCTCCTAACCCTTCGCCCGCTTCGTCGCCCTCTTCTGGACACACTCATCGTCTTTCTTGTAGTGAGGGACATCTCAAAACTGCACCCAGCACTCGAGGTGCAGCATCACCAGAGTGCAATGGACAACCACTTCCCTACTCCTGCTGGTCACACTGTTCCTGATACAGACCAGGATGCCATTTGCCTTCTTCAGTACCTGAGCACTCTGCTGCTCATGTTCAGTTTTGAGTACTTTCAGGAGGGAGGCATCCCAGACTTCTCTGGGAAACCTGTTCCAGTGCCTCACCATCTTCATAGTGAAGAATTCTGTTCTGGGGTGCAGAAACTTGATGAAATTTCTCTGTGTTCAGAGAAATTACAGGCAGTAATATAAACATTACTGTTTATATTACTGCCTGTAAGAGACTCAATGTTTTTAATTTTGAATTGGATTGAACAGGCATTTAAAAATTCTGGTAAATACTGTGAAACATTCAGATAGAATATAGAAAAAATACAATGTGACAGTATTAGAATGATTCTACATAATAAGAAAACAATACAAACTTCACAGACTTCGCAGTATGTTAGGAGTTGGAAAAGATCCTCGAAAGGTCATCTAGTCCAACACCCCTGCCTGAGCAGGATCACCTCGATTAAGTCACACAGGAACATGTCTAGATTGATCTTGAATGTCTCCAGAGAAGGAGACTTCACAACATCTCTGGGCAACCTGTTCAAAAGCTGGTTGTATGTTTATCGTGTTGGGGAGTTATTTGCCTGATACTAAAAAGAAAAAAAAAAAGGAAGAACAATATTTAGCTCTGTACATATGTTAATGGCATGCAAGGGCATTTCACGATTGCATTTTACACATGACAGACTAACAAACAAGTCACCTTTTTTATCACGGTAAACCTGACGATATTCAGCAAACTGTATCATGTACCTAATTCAGGTAAGCATGTTTTCATGCCTAATGCTTTCAAAGTGTGCCTTTGACTAGTATTGACAAGTAAATATCAAACTGACTCTGGAGATGTTTATATATGCAGAAATGAAAAAAATTCCTTGATCCAATAATTTTCTACCTACCAGAAGAGTAGTTCATTTAAGTCTTGCTAAGGAAAATATGCATTGGTTTTCATGCCTTTCAATCCTAGGCCATCAGGTCTGGTGTCTGTTTGTTTGCTTGTTTGTTGAAGTTGCATTTCTTCTTTATTATGTCCTGAGGTAAGATAGAATCTTAAAAAATCCAGTGTTCCTAACAGAAGGTGGCAAACACATTGAAGCAAGGCCTAAAATTGGAAGCATGTAACAGTACATTACACCACTCATTTCTCTTCCAGTCAATATATCCTGAATCCATCAGCCCCAAAGAAACTCCAAAACAGACTATTCCTTCTACTGGGAGTAAAGTGCCAGAAATATCACCCAATGTACTAAAGGTCCTGAGATACAGAAAGATCTAAGACCATCTTGACAGAGATGAAACTGCTTATTGTAAGAAAAATGACATTTCTTACAGAAATTATTTACTGGTTAACAGGGTTTATAATGGAATTAAAACTAAATGGAAGTTATTTTGTGAATTAAATTGAAAACACAATGTGCAGTTCCTGTTGGCAAAAGAGTCCCTACTTTAATATTTTAAGGGAGGGTACTTTGTGTATCTTCATGTCTTTTGTAATGGGTTTCTTTTTGTTCTTCAGTATTAGCCTTGTGCCCACAAAAAGACATACTGTTGCCTGAAGAAGAAATTTAGCTAAGACAAAATCCAGAGGGATTTGGAATTATTTTTTTCCTATTTGTAATGCTTCATTTGAGTTAAATTTGCACTCTGCTACCTTAGGTATCTGCAAGGTGCTTATAAAGCTAATATTTCTTCACTGTTGATGCTCAGATTTAGCCCAGAGCAGCTTGAATATTTATCTAGAAAAAACCTGAAAGAGACTAAAACCAAATAACTGTTCTCCCATTATGTTGTAGCTTCCTTAAGTACAGTCCAGAAAGACACACATTGTGTCTGGAAATTCTGTAAACAAGAAGTGATTGATGCCATGTGCATAAACACTACTGTGTGAGTTTTGCTCAACCCAGTTAAAAATATATTGAAATCAATAGCTTCCTCCAATAGGAAAAAAAAAATCTTTGAAAGATGAGGTTCTTGTCATTAAGAAAGAGATAAAGTGATTTTTTTTTTCCTCAGCTCCAGTGTGAAGTATGCAAGATTACACTGGGTTTGTGTAGCAAGGTTTTGGTAGTGGGGGGGTGTAGGGGCAGAGCTGCTAGAAGATTCCACCATGTCCAAGAGCTGATGCCAGCCATCTCCAAGATGGACCTGCCACTGACAAAAGCCAAGCCAATCAGCAACAGTGGTAGAGCCTGTGGAATAACAGATAAGAATAGGGAGAAAAAAACTCTGCAACCTCAGCCAGAGAGAGAGGTGCAGAATATGTGAGAGGAGCAGTCACCCAGGTTGGTGAACAACAAGGTGCTTCAGGGGCTGGAGTAGAGATTCCCCTACAGCTCATGGAGGTTAATGGTGGAGAACATACATACCATATCATGGAGGACCCCTGCTGGGGTGGAGGCACCCAAAGGATGTTATGACTCAGTAGGAAGCCCATGCTGGAGCAAGATCCTTGAAGGACTTTTGGACCAATGGGGAGAGAAGCACATGCTGGAGCAGGTTTGCTGGCAGGACTTATGATCCCATGGAGGACCCACATTGGAGCAGTCTGGTCCTGAAGGTCTGCACCCCGTGAAAGAGGTCCACACTGGAGCAGTGAAAGAATGTGAGGAGTCCTCCACTCTTAGGAAGTGTCCAGGAGGATGGAGTGTCAAAGACAATGTGAGATGAACTGACCACAACCTCCATTCTCCAACCCCTTGTTCTGCTTAGGAGGAAGGTTCACAATTTCACAGAACAGCAGGATTGGAAAGGGAACTCTGGAGATCATTTAGCCCAACCCCTCTGCGGAAGCGGGATCACGTAGAGTAGGCTGTACAGGATTGTGTCCAGAGAGATCTTCAATATCTCCAGAGAAGGACACTCCACAGCCTCTTGGGGCAGCCTGTTACAAGCTGTTCCCTCAGGGCAAATAATTTTTTTTTCATGTTCAGACAGAACTTCCTGTACAATAAGATGCATCATCAGAAAGAGATATACTCAGAGTTGTATCAGCCTGGGGTTATGACCCAACTAGTGCTTCCATAAAAAAGCAGGGATAAAAAGCCTGAGCTTAACTCTACACTGGCAATATTGTGTCCTGTACACAACCTGAACAAAGAGCATGAAGTGCTACAGTATGCTGGGAAACCTGATCATCAAGAGACACCTGTCCTTAGTATCTGCCCACCATTCATATGCATATGTACTTATCTGTTACTAAGACAAGAGAAGGCAGTATGGTGAAGCAATAACTGCTAGGAACTTCAGGGAGGAAGCACAAATTACTGTGTTGTTCCAAATAGGAAT